>WSFP011433303.1:0-21385 GCA_009831015.1 Picea engelmannii
TTCAAATGGTTGCCCTTGGCAGAATGGTGATATAACACTTCCTTTCATACTGCAACAAAAATGACACCATTTATGGCACTCTATGGATACCACCCTCCTTCCATCACTTCTTCTCTAAAAGAAAAATCTAAGGTTCAAGCAATGGAAGATAACATCGAGCATCAACAAAAAGTTCTCCAAATATTAAAGAACAAGCTAACCATGACATAGAATCGCATGAAAAAACAAGCAGATCAACATCGTAGTGAAATAATTTTTGAAGTAGGAGATTGGATGTTTTTAAGACTACAACCATACAAACAAATTTCCCTCAAGCAAGCCAAGAAGCATAATAAATTATCACCAAAGTACTATGGCCCTTATAAGGTGTTGAAAAATATTGGTACTATGGCATACAAATTGGAGTTGCTTGCATCTTCACGAGTACACCTAGTTTTCCATGTTTCATGCTTAAAGAAGGTTATAGATGACAAGATCCCAGTTCAAACTATATTTCCATAAATTGACGAGGAAGGAAAAATCATATTGGAGACTGAATCCATCAGTGACACAAGAATTCTCTAGCTTAGGAATAGATCCATTGTAGAGTATCTCATTAAATGGAGGAAACTACCGGCTGAAGATTCCACTTGGGAAGATGAGTCTTTTATACAGAAGCATCCAGAGTTACTAAAGCATTGTAGACAACACTTGTCTCAAGGGGAGGGGCATGCTAAACCCTAAATAATGTCTCATTACCCCTTAATTGGGGAATATTACATTAGAAATGTTATTTTGTTTATGTCGGCTTTAGTCCATTAGTTGTAATTATACCTCCTAGTCTCCTATATATACCAAGGAGAAATTTTCATTTGGAATCATCTTGTAATTGTACATTTATGTGGGCATAAGGAGGTTTCCCCCTTGAAGAGGATTATTATCTGAATTTCTCTCTTTTTCAAGGTGTTGAGTACTTATTCTGAGGTTTTTCTATGCTATATTGATATTTGGTTCTTAACAGAAAGAGCGGGAATTAAGGAGGTGTTGTAGGGAAAATCCTACCTATTGGCACATAGCACAGAGACCAGGGTCTTCAAAACCTCTACTAAGAAGTTGATCCCAGGTCAGGATTTTCCTATGGGAAGATAACCATAAAAAGGTTTCCACTTTGGGCTAGAGATTAACATGCCATATTTTATCCCAAATGTCATTCGAGGGAGCTAAAGCATGCATGGATGTAAGAGAATAAGATTCTTTGAGATTGAATTTACCTTCAAACTTATAGCCCCATATTATTTTGTCTATCTTATTTGAGTATTTGATTCTATGATTGAGAATCTCTTCTTTTAAAGAAGATAATTCAAAATGATATTGAAGACGAATATGATCTAGGTAGATGGTCCAAGACCTATAGATAGAGGAGTCTGGTCTGGAGTTCTAGTAGGGACAAATTTTGCTTCCATTTCCTTCCTTAAGGATGCCTTTGAGAGTGAGGAAATTTGGGTTGCTTTGAATTTGGGGAATTTTCTTAATAGAGTCTTCCCAAAAGAGAGCAGATTTCCAATCCTTGATTTCCTAGAAACTATGATTTAGAATCAGATATTTTTTTTTCCAACTTGTGTTCCAAATGAGGGACTTGGGTTTGTCACTATTCATTCCGATAAGATCCAAGGGATTGATGTCTTTGGAATATTTTTTTTTCTAGAGATTGCACCAAATTTCTCCTTTCGCTTGAATTCAATTCCACCAAGTTTTGGCACCGAGGACATCATTGAGGAGTTCAGGGTCTCATAGCCGCAAACCTCTTTTTAATTTGGGAAAACATAGAGTGTCCCAAGAAAACCAAAGCCCATTTTATGACCGAGTTAGTTCCCTTCCATATAAAATTTCATTGGATATATTTGATAGCTTTAAGAATTCAGTTGGGGGAAATGGTGCATACCCCACCGCCTTCCCTCTGGATTTGGGGTTGCCTGACCTACCGATCTATGATTTTTCAAGTCACCGAAAGGAATGGTTCATTGGGATCCTCATGGGAACTGATTTAACTTGACACAGGCCCTTTACCTTCTCGGTGCAGGTTATGTGGCACCCACAGACCCTCTCCTTCTTAACGTCAACAGATGCTAGCTCTTTGTGCTAGGTTTCCTCCTTGATATGACCACAGACTTAGAATGTGGGAGATTTCCCTTTGTGCCTCCATACTTCATAACTTTCATGAGCTGATTACTCGCTTTTTTCCCGTTTCCTGAATCGATGAATTTTCTAGGACTTGATCTACGGTCCACATTCCTCTCGCGAACAACAACTGTGATCAATTCCTGAGTTTAGAATTCACAAATCCTATATTCTCTCGAATATGTCCTTCCCAACTTTTGAATTAGAGAAGTGTCAATCCCAAATCCACATTTCCTATCCCAATGGACGACCAAGATTACTTAGGCTCTCAGCTCTTTGGATATTCTCCTCTTGAATTTTCTCAAAGGGTTCTTCCTATGAATTGCGTGAATCTCTGCCACGTGTCTTATGGATCCAATGGTCCATAATCACTCTGCACCTCACAAATTCACAGAGATCTCTGTTTGCACCTGACAAACATCCCAAATTTCCTGCTCCCGAACCTCTCGATCTTTTGCCACCTATCTCCTCCGACGRTGGACGATTTCGCTGTCTTTGGGACTTCGAAAAGTCCTCGAACCCTTTTTCACACTTAGCGCAAATTATTTCTTTAGAGAATTAGGTTGTTCTCTAACTCCTTCTACACTCCTTGCATAGTTTTGCATAGACTCTTATGTGACTTTGCTCGGCTTGAAAACCTTCAAAGTTTACTGTTCCTCTGTGAACTTCCTCATGCCCTCCTTGCCATTTCTTGCTCTTCCTCCTTGATCTTGTGATATGGACTTATAGTATCTTTGCCTCAATGCTTGCGCTCAGATTTATTCTTTGACGACTTCTCCCTTAGCTTACAGAAGTGTTTAAGGCATCTCCTGTCCTTTGTCGATGTACTCTTGCAAATCCTTCTTTCCTCAAAATGTTCAACAGTTCTGGGATTTTCTTAAGGATTCCAACACCCAACAATGTTTCTCCTGTGCATGCTCATAGTAACTCGATGCCCTCTTGGCAGATTGTTTTAGAGTGTTTAGCAACTCTGGATTGTGTTTCCTCCTTCATAGTCTTTCTTTCCAAGGTACTTAACCACCTTGAAATTTCCTCCTGAGTTTGTGAATTAACCTGGTATGCCCTCCTGACAGTTTCTCTTCTGACTCCACCGAGTTCAGACATGGAGTCCTTACGTCGGCTCACATATTTTCCTCTCTCTATCACACACTCCTTGCACTTAGCCTAGATAACCATACTTAACTCAACACACTCACGGATAGAAAATTGTATCTCTATCCCTGCAGACAATTTCTAACATTCATCTACAATTAAAATGCATATAAACGACATTCATAACACATCATCTAGTACAAAGAAATTGATAACAGGAAAAAATGTCATTTTCTAATGATGGTGGAATGTCAAATTAAAATAGTGGAGTTCGAGCTACAATTGAGTCTCGTCTCTCTGTGGGTCTCTCCCTATCTCCTATGCATATGCCTACAATAACCTATACTTGGAAACAATATAAATATTTATACAATAGGGGCTCAACAAGATTTCCTTTCAAGCTAAACTAGTGGTGTCAAATCACCATTCAAAACGCCTATATAATGGGAAAATTACAATGATGGAAATATTATCCAAATCGGATGCAGATCCCTCTTGCTGTCAACCACTTAATGGTGACCTTATCTCCATCTTGTGCAAAGGCACAACCTGGCTCTTCCATCTTGTCATCATTAAATGCCCGGATCACGCTTTTGATTCTCGAGGAAAAATGAGAGGGCGGTGACTCTCCCTTTCTTGAATGTGCACCATACGAGTTAATTGACTGGCACGTGATGAGATGGAGCAATGCTCCTACATAAGGAAACAAGCACTAAGAAGAGATAGAGCGATATATCTTGGATGATAGATTTGAGAGGGATAAGTAAACCAACAATATTCAAGGATCTGAAATTCCAACTAGCGATATTGTTTCCAATCTGTGAAAGGAGATTTTCCTAAGAGGCCTTATGAGAAACAAATTCAAGGAGAGAGGCCCCGAGATATTTGGATGTAAGGGAGCTCCAAGAGAGAACAAGGATGTGTGACACATGAAATTGAACAAGAAGAGGTGTGTTTCAAAAAACAAATTGGGTCTTGAGATGATTGATGGAGGTATAGAAGCCTCCATAAATTCCTCGAGAACTCTTTTGAAGGCTATAACTTCTCTAGTGGAAGGGATTCCCATGAGCATAGTATCATCAACAAATTGATTTTGATAGAGGGAGGAGTCAAAATTATGAAGAGTGATGTTATGTCCCTAATCTGAACCCTTTGTAATTTTAAATATAGGTTGGTGAGCCATTGGTACCAAGTGTAAATGTAATTTTACATATAGGTTGGTGAGTCGTGGGCACCAAGTTTGGTTTTGCACGCACTTTAGTAGTGCACAAAGATTTATTATAAAATAAAGGGTGCACACATTTCACAGTGTTTCACACACATGGGTAAGTGTGTCTGGATTATTTAGGAGTGCACACCGAGTTGAGTTATATATATATATATATATAGATGTATGGTTTTATATGTATTGAGGCTAGAGATCTTGTGTGATTATGAGGCTTGTTAGCCAGGACACTAATAGGCTATTGCACATATCCTCATAAAGTGTAGTCATACTCAAATTATTAATAATATCAAATCATTACACGCAGAGAGGTCAAGCGAAAAGAAATGGGGGGATAAATACATCGGAAAAATGGGAAGGGGGTGGGACTTAAGTCCTAGGCAATATTTTATTAACATTTATGCAAACTGTAATCTATGGATATTTATTTATCCTAAGTTCACGAGGGATGGGAACAGGTTACCAAGTGTCTAAATCTACTTTCGACGGTGACAAGTGTCGAGTTGAAGGCAAAAGGGGTCGAACCATCTGAGAAAGAACGACTATTATCTTATTTGCAGAGAAGAGCTTGTAAGGGGTTTTCTGTAATGTCATCGTAGTTTTATTTTCGAAGAGGTGGGTTGTCAGGACCATGAGTAGTCTCTCTAAATGAGATATTGTTTGTCAAAGAGGCGAGTTGTCAAGCCCGTGAGTAGTCTTTCTAGGTGAGATATTTGTCGTCGAAGAGGTGGGTTGTTAGGCCCGTGATAATTATATCCATGTGAGATATTTGATGGGAATGGTTCCTTAGTGTTTCGAGAATTAGTTGAAAGGATTTGAGACTTCTTGTCTGACCTATTGCTAGGAACCCTAGAAGGGAAGTGGGGAAGCTAAGAGACTACTGAGAAAAGAAGAGAAACACTTCCTTGGGTCTGACAGGTGCGTGGGGAATGAGAGACCGTATACTAGATGTAGTAGTGGGACCATGGCATGAGAAATTATTTTGAGTATCAGACCTTATCCTGTCACTAGGAACCCTTTTTCCCTAGTGGAGTTAAGCCCCAACTTGGGGGTGACCTGTTGCTGAAATATTATGAGAAACAAAGTCTATGGATGGGAGGAATGTCTTATTTCTATGCGCAGTTGGTGAATTTTCATAAAAGATAAGTGTTCTTTACATCCTTGTCTCATTTATTGTGTGCTTAATTATCTGTGGTTAACATGGGTTTAATTCTTGTATGTTGTTTCATATAAGTAATTATTGTTATTCTGTATTATGCTACTTTTACGTGTATGTGTGGTGTTGATATTCAATATTTGTTGTCATGTATGAGTATGATAGTTATTGTTAGTTTTCCTGTTAATTTATCCTTATGTTAATGGTCATGATTTTTTGTGGAGAAGTTAGAATGACCGTGCAAACTGGGAAATACTCTAGGTTCTAAAGAGTTAGGATTCACTTCTGTGCACAAGGAAGTAGTCCGTGCACATAAGGAAAACATAATTGGTGTGTGATGCGAGAATTTCTTCCCACACAATAATGGGCACATGTTCTATATGGATTATGCACACATTAGTGTTGTGTTTTAAATATGATTGTGTGGGAAGTTTTTTTGATTTACTTCCACTGTTGTAATTTGTGTGGTGTGACTCAACTTGGGGATGATCTCGTTACTTCAAGTAATTATGTGTAGACTAGTGTTATAGAGTAGAATATATGCAATGCATTTTGGAATAAAATTTTAGGTAGTAAGTTGGATGATGTTACGAATTGGTATCAAAAGAAGTTTGGTAATGGGGATGTTACAAATTGATTTCAGAGTGACATAAGTTGGGATTGTGTGACATGGCCAAACCTAGGTGGCTAGGGATGTTACATTGTGGTATCAGAACTATGGTTTCAACACTGAGCCTGGATGTGTCGATTTTGGAATTATAGAGTGGCCATGGTGCACATAAAATAACAGTACACAAGTTTGCGCACTAAATTGTTGGATATTGTGGGATGCAACACTAGAACTACATAATAAACAATAGTGCACGAGTGTGAGCACTAAATATTGAGGTTGCGTGAAGAAAATTTGTGGTGCATGCGCACTACTGATACGCTGTGTATATCTCAAATATTGACATCGCGCATTGCCATGTGTTGAATACCTGTGCGTGCATGGGCTTCATAAAAAATGATTCTGACAAAATGGTGTAGAGTTTTCATGAAGTTGTCTCATGAATTCATCTAAAAAATCTTGTTTCTTGCACATTTTGTAAAATTATTAGTGATTAGAACAGGAAAAAATTAGTGAAAAAAGTCAAGAAGCATGGAATAAAAACACATAAATTTTATCCATGATGATGAATTCAGAGATTTGTATGTCAGTTTGGGTGCTTATGGTACAAAATCCAAGGAGGAGCACATTAACTTGGTAGAAACGATAAAGGGATTGCAAAAATATGTCCAGAGATATAAAGTTGATAATGAAAGGATTATGAAATCCAAGGAGGAGCAAGATGACTTCAATGTCAAATTGATGCAAAGCCTGAAAAAAATAGAAAAGAAAATGGATAAGGAGACATAGTCGAGTAGGTCAAGAATTTGTAGGTCTCATGATGAGAAGAGAAGAGGAATAAGAAGTGTTGATAGGAATCATCACCACTCACTAAAACATTCACTTAGGAAATCACACAATAGCACAAGTCTATCTCCTGTCAGATAGCATAAGAGAAGGACTAGGGTGGATGAACTACATGGAGAAATGAATAAGATCAAGCCTTCTACCTTTGACGGTGAGCACATGGAGGATGAAGATTCAAAGACATGGTTGCTAGGTATGAGGAAGTAATTACAGTTGCATAATTATTCTGCGTAGGAAGAAGGGAGAATTTCCATCTATCAACGAAAAGGAAAAACATCAATGTGGTCGGATCAGTTCATGAAAGTGCAACAAATTGATGAGAAGAAGGTTAGTTGGAGGGAATTCAGGAGGTATTTTCAAAAGAAACACTTAACCAAGAGATAATATGGAAATAATATGAAGGATTTGTTTGAACTCAAGCTTGGGAGTATGACGATAGATTAGTATGAAAGAGGTTTCTTCTATAATATGTTACAATCATCAAGGATGAGCAAGTTAAAATTCAGAGGTACTTGATTGGGGTTCTATCGCTTATTACTGACAAGATACATTATGATGAACCCAATACATTGGAGGAAACTATAAGGTGCGCTAAATGTCTTTATGATTAGAAAAGTGGAAGCCCGACCTTGTAAAAATCTTGGGAAGAAAAGATAGAAATCAAGATGGAGTATAGGAAGAAGGGGGCTAAGCCACCTTTTTTAGAAATAATACACAAGGAAAACCAACTCTCAAGGATCCCATAATGACAAAGAAAGTGGGGAAAAATCCATGGAAACAACCTATTCTATGTTGGAGTTGTGGCGGAGCTTATATGTGCATAGATTTCTCTCAAAGAGGTGAAAAAGTGAGGACTACGCACAATGTACAACAAGTTGCAATAGTTGAATACATGGAAAGAAATGTACCAAGGATTTACGTAGCCTTGGATAACAAGAAATATTAGTTTCATTCGCACATGATTGAAGTGGAAGGTAATATTAATGACAAACCCATTGCTATTTTAATTGATTTAGGAGCTAGTCATAGTTATCCAAATCGTAAGACGGTGGAAAGATTCCAATTATCGAGAAGCAATCTTGGAAAACATTGGTTGGTGCAGTTAGCTACAGGAGAAAAAAAAAAGATTAATGAGATGGTTAAGGAATGCCCAATGTAAATGAATGGACTGCACACAAAATCTTATTTGAATATCATACCTTTGGACTTGTATGATTTCCTCATTGGTATGGATTGGTTAGACCAACATCATATCATTTTAGACTGTACCAATAAGGAATTTACTTGCTTGGATGAGTAAGGGAAATTAAGGAAAGTTTAAGGAATTCCAAGAGTTGTAACTATCATAGAAACCTTAACATCACTACATGTATAAAAAAATATATATTCCTTAAAAAACATTTTTTTTTAATACACATACATGCATCCACCTTTAAATCATTGGCCATCCATTAAAATATAATCCTTCATGCATTCATAACTCCACCTCACGATTTATATGATTTATAAAGAAATAAAAAATATAACTCCTTCCTTATTTTCATAAGAAATCGTGAATGGAGGAGGAGGAGGCAACTTAACTCTGCGTGCCCCTTTTTCAATGCTCCAAAAGCTCATGCTTCCCAAAGATAATCCTCCTCGGTTATAAAGATGGACCATTTTCACAATATGCTCAATGTCTTTGAGCTCTGAAAATCCCCACAGATTTGCCTTGTCTCTTCTTGAAATACATAGTACCTGCATTTATTTGCTTTCCACGTGGAATCAGCTTCCCAACAAATGGTCGACGCTCTTTGAACTCACGAAGGGGAGCATTAGTGCTTCATTAAGATTGCAGGGGGAGCGTGGGTCTAAGCATGCAACATTCTAGGAGAGTGAGAGGGAAAGCGCTAGCGCCAAAGCGCTCTTAGCTACATACAACAGGAGTGTTGGGGATCCAAATTTTTCAATTTCATAAGTGTTAGAGTGTCGACACTCCTCTAACACTGTATAGGAGGGCGTTGGTGATTTTTCCAAATAAATTTGAGATCTTTCACTTTGGATCTTTCCTCAGAGAGTTGGGTCTCACCGATCTCCAATGTGGCTCTGATACCAACTTAGAATTATCAGAAAACCACTCAAGTGAGGCTACGCTCACATTCTATTATTGAATGAGGACACATTACATCATAATATAGGAAATGATTCTACTTCATCGGTTACAACAGACACCTTGAAATTAGGATCTACATTAAATAGGAGGTAGAGTTCATCTACGTAACTATCTAGTCCTCCATTATTTCCAAGTGCATCAACTTTACGTAAAGTTGACAAAGTGCTCATTTTACTAGTGACAGATTCATTATTTGGGTCATATCATTTCCAAGGAAGGAATAATTGTGAATCTGGAAAAGATAAAAGCTATTGAGGAATGGTCGACACCAAGAAATGTCATAGAGGTGAGGTCCTTTATGGGACTTGTAGGTTATTATAGAAGGTTTATTAAAGGATTCTCAAATATTGTTCATCCAATTACATCCTTGCAAAATAAAGGTGTGTTATTTGAATGGGCTCCAGATTGTCTAAGGAGTTTTCAACACTTGAAGAGTTTGTTGACAAGTGCGTCGTTTTTGAGAATTTTTTATTCAGATGCAGACTTCGTTGTGTGAATGGATGCATGAAAGGAATGACTTGGTGGAGTCCTTAGTTAGAATGGGCATGTAGTGTCACTGCTAAATATGACAAAATTTGTAACGCTTTTTCGTTGCTATTGTGACACTTCTTTGTTGAACTTGGCACCAAAGCAGGTCTTATTTTTAATGGATATTTTTTCGTTGCTATATTGACGAACATGAACTCATCATGGAAATATCCATGAAATATGGCTGCCACATGTTATTTTTTTTATAAGAATTTGCTGCGGATGTTTTTTTTTTACAAACATTCATCCATATAGCAACAAATATCCGTTTTTATTGCCATGTGAATGCTATGTTTGCCATGATTTTTCGTCTCTATATAGACATATGTTCGTGGAAAAATACAAACGAAATTTTTTTGTTGCCACAATTTTTGGTCACTATATAGACAGATGTTCGTGGAAAAACAAAGATGAGAAGTTTCTGGTGCCACGAGAATGCTATATTTTCCATGATTTGTTGTCTCTATATAAACAAATGTTCGTGGAAAAACACAAACATAAAGTTTTTTTTCCATGAGAATGTTATATTTTCCACGATTGTTTGTCACTATATACACTGATGTTTGTGGAAAAACACAAATAAAAAGATTTTGTTTCCACGAGAATGCTATATTTCCCATGATTATTCGTCTCTATATAGACAAATGTTCATGGAAAAGAACAAATGAAAATTTTTTGTTGCCAAGAGAATGCTATATTTTCCACGATTTTTGGTCGGTATATAGACAACGGTTCGTGGAAAAACACAAATGAAAATTTTTTGTTGCCACGAGAATGTTATATTTTCCACGATTTGTCATCACTATATAGACAGTTGTTCATGGAAAAACACAAATGAAAAGTTTTTATTGCCACAATAATGTTATATTTGCCACGATTCTTCATCGCTATATAGACCACTTTTTGTGGAAAAACACAAATGAAAAGTTTTTATTGGCATGAGAATGTTATATTTGCCCCGATATTTCATCGCTATATAGACAAATGTTTGTGGAAAAAAACAAATGAATTTTTTTTTATTGCCGCAAGAATGTTATATTTGCCATGACTTTTCTTCATTATAGAGATGAGCACTGTAGGTTTTAATTTTTATTTTTTTCATAAGGACATGAAATTACTCATGGCATTGGAGAGATTCAAATAAATTTGTGACATTCTACATGCTAGCCACATGGAGGAGGTTGTATGATTGGAGAACACCTTACTTTGGATGAGGATAATTTGGCATTAAAGAGGATGTTATTGAGCCTTATACATCATGAGGTGGCATGTATTCTTGAATGGAATCATGAAGTTGACTTTGGTATGCATGTATCATGACAACGTTCATGAGAGGAAAATGAGCCAGTGGGGTACATGAATTAGGAGGTGCATTGGTCTCCTTGGAGGCTTGGAGGAGGATCATTGAAGTCCTTGGAAACTTGGAGGAGGGACATTGGTCACATCTCATGGAGTACCCTTGCATTGGATCCTTTCTTGTCTATGACATCACCTTGGAGCTTGAAATTTGTACCTTTGAAGTGTAGCACTCCGAGCCTACTTGTGGCTTTGTAGGTTGATTTTAGTGGTTTAGGCGCACATATATTTTTTGTGCTCTAATACCTCTCATATATATATATATATATAGGAGAGAGTAATTTCATATCATCATCATTGTACTCTTCTCTATGTACTTGTCATCTTAGAGTGAGACACTAGGGTTGATGAGGAAACTAGAGAAGTTATTATATCAGACCAACAATAGTGTTACTCCTATTGACATATGAAATCATACCAATAATCATAGCAAGGCATCCAATCATATAAATAATAATAACAAGGTATGCAATCATATCAATAATCATGATCATAGCAAGGTATCTACCACATATATAGTGTTAAATTTGGCAACATCGATAGTCATTATCCAATGAGAGGCCAGATGGGCACCCTCAGACTATCCAGGGTTATTAGGAGAATCAACCAGTCTTTTGAGGTATTGACAAAAGTCATGGGGAATGTACAACCTTTGTGAGTCAAACCAAAATTCAGGATGAACAAGATGCTATATTACCTTGTGAGTCTAGCTAAGGAAAGTACAAAAGTCAAGATGTAAGTCTAATGCAAAATTCAAGGGAAATGTACAACCTTTGTGAGCATAGACAGTCTATTGAAAAAGTCATGGGGAGCGTACAACCTCTGTGATCATAGACAAAATAGTGAAAAATTCATGGGGAATGTACAACCTCTGTGAGCCTAGTCAAGGGTTGTGAGTTATGAGAAAAAGTCAAGGTATCTAGAAAAAGTTAGGTTGAACGTAAAATTTTTATGAGCTAGAAACAAACAATATTCCTTAGATTGCAAATGATGTAAATGTATTGATCTAGTGCGTTGGCACATGCAACATTGTGCACCATGAAGTGAAATTCAAATTTCCAAGTTGAGAGTCAAGTTGATTGAGTTGTTAAACTCAAGTTGTAAAAGGTCAAGTTAAGAGTCAAGTTGAATGAGTTGTAAAAGTCAATTTGCATGCATGGCATGCATGGAATGCATGCATGATAAGTGGCATGCATGGATTTCAAGTGCATGATGAGATGGCATACATGCATGTCTAGTGATAGGTCGATTTTCATGTTGAGTTGGCATGCCATTCATTTCCAAGTCACAAGGGTGAGTTGTAATGCTAACTTGAGTCTCAAGTCAAAGTTCTAATTTTAGTCTCATGTCCAGTTCTAAATTTGAACTGAGTTAATTTCAATTTTAATTTGAGTCACATCTCTAGTTCTAAATTTGAGTTGAAGTGATAAGTGGAGTTGGATTACACATGCAATAAAGTTACTATTTCAAGCTGTATATTCCTCCTTCAATGCGCCTACATATACAAAGGTCAACCCTCATTCCAAGACAATTGTTATGCAACGTAAGTTTGAAAGAAGAGAGGTAGCATAGGTGTCCAACAAAGGCAACAATAAGTTTACCCATGCTAGTTCTGGTATATCAGTTAAAAGAGAGGAAATATATCAGTTAATATAGAGGCAACATATCAGTCAATAAAGAGGCATCATATCAGTCAATAAATATGCAACATATCAATCCAAAAAGACAATGCAGGTACCCTCCTATCAATGATGATATATATCAGTAGAAAATGTAACAAAGGGATCCTAGGGCAACGTGTGAATTATGTCCACAATGTTGGTAACTAACAACATAATAGGATAGCAAGGTCTCTATTTTTTTTCAGTTCTGTCAATCAAATTCAAATTCATATTGGAAAGCTCTTTAAGAGCATAATTTCATGGTGGATATTTTGTAAGTGGTCATACATTATCTTTCCAATAAAGGAAGTTTGTTTGCTGGGATTTTTCTCCCTGTATAGGGTTTACCCAAGGTACATGTGGTGTTAATATGCATACTGGTAATTGTATATGTTTTTTACTGTTATGATTTGATTATGGATTGTTAAGTTAAATTCAAAGTACAATCATAATTTAAAAGTAAACCTACAACTAAGCAACCAATCTCAATATTTTAACATATACATCTTCAATAATAATATGAAACCAATCAATGGCAAGGTGTCCAACATAGGTGCATACATATAATTAAACATCTCTTTAATAGTTCATCCACGTATGTATGAATCATATGAGGGTGAATCACATAATAATAGGAAAAATAATATTAATCCTCATCAAGGGTTATCATAACTATGTGGCTATTGTCAAGAATATGCAACATTATCATTGATATCCATAGTATTGAAACATCAATAAGTATCTTGGACAATAATTATATATGTAATATTAACCATACCACTAAGGACATGTTAATAATCATCTAATATTTACCAATGCTTCATAGCCAATATCAAGAATATTTCATTCTTTCATTAAGAAATGTCAATATTCATCATAGTATGGGAAATAACATAGGTGTCTAGGCTCATCATACTCAATTATTAGTGGAGGTAAGCATGAAGGGGTGTTGAGTATAGAACTCCATCATCAACCATCAAGAATATATACATTAATCAATTCATACATCTATGATGTGGAAAGTAAATTTCTAACCAGGAATCATCTCGAAATAAGAGTCCAACTAATACTATAAAACACCAAATGATCTAATGTAAAATACTATAAAAATCATGCAACTGTAAAAGACTATAAAAAACATGCAACTGTAAAATAGGCACCCAATTATCAATTACTAATAGAATAAAACTAATGGGCTAACTAGACTATAAAAAAACATGTCAAAACCCTAACCTTATCAATGTCCTTTCGCTAGGCCCATATGCCCATACAAATTGAAATGAGTTGTCCACGAGTTTCATTTCCATCACCAAGACTTGCGTAAATCATCAAAGACAAAAAAATTGTATGAGTAAATAATATATAAGAAAATAAACAGTCATTTAAACATGTAAAAGACAATAGAAATACTAAAGTGGAATAACTTAATGAGCTTCTCTTTGTTTCAAGAATAGGTTATTCTCTACTGAACAGGCCCAACCACATGAAGGTGGAAGCTCATATGGCCCCTCCCCCCCCCTCACATCACTCTCAATTCCCCATACCCAATAAATGATTTATTTTACATAGAAAACATATAAACATTCATGCATAAGTAGGAAACTCATCAAGACATACAAACATATAAACATTCATGGATAAGGAGGAAAGTTATATAAACAATCATTCATATTAATAACGATAGTCATCAAAATAAAAGTCATAAATTTATACAATAAATTATTATTTTTTTTTTTCTAAAAAAACCCACGAGTGTGATATAATCATTCTCATCTTGCAATGTATATTTTGCTCCCTTTCCTAGTTGTGTTCATTGTGTTTCCATTCGCTCACGTACCGTAATTCTGGTATGTCGATGAGTAGGGCATGCAAGAAAATGCAAATTGGCATCAACTACAACAACAAAAATGATCATATTGATATGCTAAAATATTATTGAAAGAAATATTTCATTATTTCGAATAACATTACAATATTTCTCTTTACCTGTCTGTCTAGTCGTGACAACTGGTGTGTTCATTGTTTGCGTCATTTGTTGCTATTGTACTTCAGCCTCATGAGCTACATGCTCTTCCATTGAAGGAAGAAAATTTATAAGTACATGTTAGCAAATAAATATCTATAATCATAATAGATACTTCTATTTCTAAAGCATACATACATAAATGGATAGTCTTCTCCCCAATATCATGCGAGAGGTGCTCCCCACTATCAACTAGTAGTTGTTGAGTAGTGCTACCCTCACTCTTTCAGTTGTTCTCCTACTTAAAACAAACATGAAAATTTAGTTATTGGTGATATAATCAATCATGAATAGATTTTACAAGTACACTACAATGATGGCCTTATTGATTTTATTTACCTGCATTTGCATAATTGGGGAGATTGGCGTCTGCCCTAAGATTTTTTGATATTCAACCACACTTTGAAAACCAAACTTGAAACTAAGATTTAGGTCTCCTCGATGGCAATGGATTTGAGCGTATTTCCTTGCAATGCATAACATCATTAAAATTGCTTGTAATAAAACAATTATTATTTTTCTCTACTGTTAAATAAATATTCACCACAATTAATCATTTAATTCTTATGATTTGTGCTCTTAGTTTTTTGTAGCCACCATGTCCCATTTTATTTTTCCCGTGATTTTCCATTCTATCCTTTGTTTCTTTGGAGGTGTCGGGAAGCCTATGAAATTTTTAAATATGTTAGATGTCACAATTATTATTTAAAACAAAAAAACAAAATTGAGCATATTTCACTAAAAATATGATATGTGTCATACCGTGCTTTACTAGGTCATGGTTCTTTTCCTTGTCTTTTAGAAAATTCTCCTTTGCATCCTTTATCAGTGCATTCCACTCTTTCTCCGAAACCATGGGAGGGAACTCATACTTGAGGTTATATTCCAATCTTTGCCTATACTAGGCCCTAGTATATTTTAAACTCTCGCCAGCTAAATGGGTGACCACTTTTTTGTTGAATGTATTTCCAAACAATTTTACCATATGGCTTATCAATTCATATTTCAAATTTCTATCTTGGACATTCCACCTTGTGCGAATGGTGGGGGCAAAAAAGTTCCAATGCATTTTCATTCAAGTTCCTATAGAATACATTCTTTCTTGCAAAAAACGTTGTGATCATTAATTTAAAATAATTTCAACATATGTGCTTTTCAATTACATGATAAAAATCAATGAATTAATTAATAAATACCTACAATATTTTGTATCTTTATTGGAACACAACCGTCATCCACTAGAAAGGTGACATCTAGTGATCCTATTCTTTTCACCCATGTTGATCCAGGATAATATTCCTCGCAATCAAAACTAGGTTCATTTCCAACATCATGTGGAGTCCCAGTGTCTATATGGTCCTGATCGAGAATTTCATGCTTCTCAAAATCAATATGCTCATCATTTGATTCGAGTTCAACCTCAAGAGAGTAAAAAATCCTCATTGGTATGCTATGTTGACGTTGTGTCCACATTGGAGCATCATTGCTACCAATAACGGTCTCTGTAAGTTGTCCACTCTCGGGTTTTAAGAAATCTTACAAAAGGAATATTTGACTTTATCATATCATATAAAAACTATAAGACTAAAAATTATAAATGAATATATGTCATAGCTGATAAAATTATGTAAAGATGCCACTTACCCCATTAGAATGTATTTGGGATTTCAGCTCATTAATTATTGTGTTGATCTCCTCTGTCATGGTTCTTCTACTTATCAAACCAAGTAATTATATGTTTCCCCTTTTCAGGGCCTTCCTAACAGTTTCCATTGGTTTTGTTGAATAATATATTTCTTCCTCAATTACCTCATCATCCAAATCGAGTGTGGCCTACAAACATCAAACAATAAATTAAGGAAATTAATTTTAAAATTAAATAAATTTAGTTATTGTAATCATATTTAGTTACTATTAACATTTACTTGATGTGGCATAGTGGGTGAATTTTCATGGTCACCTTGGATGGACGTAGTTGTAGGTGACTGTTGAGATCATTTCTCGTTTCCAAATTTCCTCCCCTATTCTATTTTTCCAATTTTTTTTTCCATTTCTTTTCCCTCTTCTATACCTCCCCTTGTTTCCCTCTTCCTTTTTTCCCTTCTTCTATCCCTTTCTAGTTACCATACTTAGTCGTATTTCAAAATTAGGCAGGTTGGCAAGTTGGTGGACCTTAATTTCCATCCCCTTTCCTATGTCATAAGTTTGAACGACCGCCTTGTACATTATACTTGGCCATTTTTTCCAACTTCATGGGTTTACGGGTTCAAACCTTCATCCTCCAAGCCCTGTGATATCCACTTTGCACCCAAAGTTCTGTGATCTACATTATGACCATCAAATTTGTCGCAGGTGTCGAGCCCCTAAGTATTTCATTTCTCTTGCATGCAAGTCTGACCAACCACTTTTCTACACTTATCTTATTTTTATCATCCATAACCGTAGGTTCATGGGTTGGTGGGTTCATGAAAATATCCATATTCAAAATTTCTCTTGTCCATCCTCGCCATTTTTGTGATTTTCCCAATATACATTAAGTGTGGTTTAATGATAAAAATTTATTGTGTAGGCTCCTAAACGATCATCATTAATAGTGAAAGGGTTGAGGAAATTACTGATTAAATTGAATTAAAAATCCATTTTCCAAAGGTTATATTATTATCATCTCTCCGAAAATATTTATTTCAAGTTATTATCCAGTTGAAAGAATACTCCCATCAACCTATGAAAGCAATATCTAGACAACAATTTTGTGGTGATACTTTAAATATCTTTGGTCGTGAAGACCAAAACTTTTAGTGGTCCATAGCATATTCATATTATTCCTCCCCTCCTACACTGAAAGACGCAATTTGGGTATTCAGGATTACTCGCGTAGGGTGTGTTCCTGAGGTCTTTGATTGTAAATAAATTGTTGCATGGTGTGTGGAGAAGTACGTTCCAAGCCAGAGAATTATACAACTCCAAGGTCATTCTCTGATTTCCCTTTCATTGCAAGTCTTTCACAATATGTTGAAGCTCCTAGAGCCAACACTTAACCTCAAAGGAGAAGACTACGAAGATTTATTGAAGAAACATAAAAATGGCCTTGACCTCCTGCTTGAATATTTGGAGAATCCCACGTCTATTCCAAAAGACATAACCAAGATCTAGGTCAACTCTTTTAAAAACCCATTTCAAGAAATTGCATGGTTGTTTACCAGGTTGATGGGTTAGGAAAACATTTCCTCTATCTCTCGCATGATTTTATATATCCTGTATTTTATAGTGAAATAACATGCCATATTTGACTGGGAAAAACCAATTTCTATTGAAATCTCGTTCCAGTTAACGCACTATAAAAGGGACAAAAAATTCTTTAAGGCTTCCTATTTGATATTCACTATAGTGTATTTTTGTCAATTCCCAAAATTGACCATAAGTAAAAGGGTGACTCATGAAATAGATACAACCACCTTCTTGTATAAGGCATTATGGAGACATAAGACCCCTTTGTATTTTTATGAAGTTTATAATGATTTTGTCTCAGTCTTCAAGAGGTTGTTGTTGGGAGAAAATACTTCAAGGATATCTGACCATGATAACAAATTCTTAGAGAAAAAGGGAACAATATAACAAATGGAGAATCATAGTGTCATAAGGATATTCTGTTCCAAAGAAAATACTTGTTTTCTCTCGTATCATGTGTTTGAAAAATTATTCATTATAGAGGTGGCAAGGAAATACAACTTCTGGCTACATTTTTTCAATGAAAAAAGGAAAACAAAATTTATCCCCTTGCCATGGAATATTGGATATTTCATATTCAGAGAAATAAATAAAATTGATGGGTTTGCAAATCACTTCAATAATGTAAATTTAAAGTATGCCCAAAAGATAAAGTGGTTTGATCCTAACAAAATATTTGTGAAGCATATGTTGTCGGTGGGATTCAGTAACTCGTTCATCGATACTATCTTGAATGAAGAAGAAGATAACACTCAAAGTAATTCTGTACAAAATGATGGTGACTTAGAAACTGTACTCATTACTAATGAGTTTTATAAGAAAAAGGGAAAGGGTCCTAGTGAAAGGAGCATGCAGTCTCCAGTTGTTACTCCCAAAAATACCACATCCTGAAGTAATGCTCCAATGAATCACCCAGTTAGAAAGGCTGTGAACTATAGTTCAAGTGGCAGAGGAGAGAATAATACCCCCCCCTCCTCGGGAAAATCGAGAATTCACATAAGATCCTTGTGAGAAAGAAGAGGAATAATTTAGGGCAAGAGGAAGAGGACAATATTATAGAAAATGACATCAATATCTTTTATCTGGAAGACATGGAGCTAGAGGTAGACATCGAGAAAACATTTTCCGCAATTGTTCAATGAGAAAGTATGGCCCAACAAAATTGTTTATTAGAACTTGTTGCAAATGAGACCTCCAATGAAGAAGAGTCATTTACTTTCCAAAGTGTTGTTTTTGATAAGGAGTCTAAAAAATTGATTGTAGAAAGAGGTGACCAAAAAAATAAAAAAGGAAAAATCTCGCATAGAGGTCAACTTGAAGGAAATGTATCCGTCCCAAATTTATAGAATCCACAGGGAAACCATGGATGCTCTTGACGATTCTATTGATGGTATGGAAGATGAAAATACCAAGTTAAAAGAAAGGATCATAGAATTGGAAAATGCCTTAATGCCTCTTCCAATCCTGGCAAGTCCTTTGTCAATGGTTAAACAAACTACACTCTCCATTAAGTTGAAATTATGTTCAAGTTTACTCACAATAGTCCGAAGTTATGTGGAGAAAAACGTTAAAAAGAGAATGTCAGTAATAACAAAAGCATGAGAGGTATAAACAAACATTGTTTCTTTCAGATCAAGGGCACATGCTTTTCATGAGTATCTGCAAACTGATTTGAAGAACGAATAAGGTTTCTACGTTGATGCTATATTTCCATTTGGAATTAAATTTTTAAACATGACATAATTGAAAATAAGAGAAGAGGATTTGCCTTCTCCAAGTCGAATTAAACAACTAAATGCTTGTTGGAAGGAAAAGATTAAGAATTTGAAAAACATTGTAGAAGCATGTAGCTAAGCCATACTAAAAAGGGAATAATTGTTCAAAAGGCTCATAGAGATAGATCTTGAAGGAAGCAAAAATGATGTAAAAGACCCTAAGTTAATTTGAAATTCAATGTTTCTAACAAAAAAATAATTTGATGAGCAAGTTGAGATATTTAAGGGGTTATCAGTTGAATTTTTTTATGGCATAGTTGAATATATGAAGAAGAAATATACAATTGGTTGGTTGATTATTCCGTGAACAATCAAGATATGGAGGAGGAAATACATGTTATTTCTCATGACTTAAGAGACTTGGAAGGTGAATTATTCAATATTAAGATCATGCATGAAATAAACATTGCACCAATGAAAAACTACATTGAAGTTGGTTTAAAAAGGAAATTGAAAAATTAACCAAGGAAGGCCAAGAAGCAGTTGAGATGGTTTCTATCAGAATCAATGAGTACAATAAAAGGATAACAACAATAAAGTGAATGGGGGAGATAGACCATCATCGTAAGTTTATGTTGATCACATCTTGCTTTCTTTATTAGATTTTTTCATCCAGTTACTCTACTTCTTTAACTAGAAAGGTTTAACCGAAATATGATAACTTCTTCTTGTCTTCTTTCCAGGTATTTCTACTCTATCATCACCCACCATATTATTTCCACAACTTATTTCTTTTTTATATTTTCTTTATGTTCCGTGGGATCCCCAATCCCAGTCCTAAGGACAAACACATTTAAAGTTCAAGGCTTTGTAACAGACTCTATATTTTTCATAAATCCCAAAGAGAACTATTTCGGGATCAGTTTTGACTATATTTTATAACTCTGAGTTTTGAGTATAAAGTATTTGAGATTGATATATCATTATCTTCATTTGAGATCTCCATGTGTTTACTCTATTAAAGTTCTCTTATGTGTGCAAATCATTTTCTTTTATTTTATGTGATAAAAAATATTTAGTTCTAACTATGATGGATGTTAGGAATTTTTTCTTATCTCTTTCAAATATGTGATGTGTGAGGTTCATGGCCATCTCTCATGAACTCCTTTTTGAAATTTTTTTATTTTTTATTTTACTCCAATCTTTATATTTCTTTGAATATCACGGTGGACTTTCCTAGAGTCCTACATTATCCTCAAAACCTAGAATTCCAATAAAATCTTGACACAAAGAGGAGTACCACCTCTATAAAAATGCAAGGGGATTGGTATTCCCATGAGGTTTCCATTTCGATCTTAACGGATTCAAGCATCAACAATGAATTTCCATGGCCACCCTGGACGGATGTAGTTGCAAGTGACTTTCCACGGTCACCCTGACACAATAAATCAATCAATAAAATTTATGAAAATAATTGTAACATTAAAAAGTTTAAATATTGTAATCATATTAACAACTATTATATCATAAAAAAAAAATTATTACATCAAATTTTACCTGTTCAGAGCTGCCTTCAGACCATGCAGGCATTCGACCATGATCACTCTTCCACAATACAAGAAGCAAGACAATTAAT
>ML866885.1:21484-32753 GCA_009831015.1 Picea engelmannii
TAACCCGTTAGTTCATAGATCAAATGCATGTGGAGTTCTTTGTTTTTATTTAGTGAATGCATATCAACATTGGGAGGAGAGTTGCAGTCAAAGAACGACCAAACGTGAAAAGGGATCGACATCAAACACGAAAAATAAGGTATGTCAACTTAATCTATTGAGCCTTGTATTTACATATGAGTAATGGGGTTTAGGCATGGGATGATGGTGAAAAGTAAGAATCTTTAGCTCATTTCTGCATGCATGATAAAACCCTTAGTGCTAGTCTGTAGGAGGGTTTTCCCACCCACAACAAAAACCTTTACCCAAATCATATATATCTCTCTCTAGTCATGTGCCATATAGGTGTGTGTATTCATGAACAAGTATAATAATCCTCACATGATCTAGTCATCAAACCCTTTCTGATATTCAATCTCTCAATACATCAACCACTTCACAAATACAAGCTCTCAACCATGTACCACAAACCCTAATCCAAATTCCAAGAAATACAAGATGTGCCTCAACAAGAAGTATCAATGATAAATATACCAACATTGTATTTCTGTAGATCTGACTTATGCAGAAGATCCCATGCATCCATTAGTCTTTCTAGGGAGAATCCTCAAAACTCCATAACCATTTTTCATGCATACATCGAAATCCAACTATTCATAGAAATAAGACATTCCTTTTGAACCAATGGATAGATCTGATGCATTTGAGCATTGTAGACCTTCCTGGGAGATTGATCTCAGAATCTAGAACCTCTGCATATTCATCTTCTCAAGTTTCCATGTCTTTACCAACATGTACGCACCCTAATACACTACCATCCCACATATGTGCATACCCTAATACATGGTCATCCTGCATATGCCTCAATATGTACGCACCCTAATACACTGTCAGCCCACATACACCTCAGAAAATAGGGATTTTTTGTATTTGTTGTAATTCCAAGAATTTCATCGTCAACCCTTCGTACTAGCTCAAACTTTCACAACTTTAGATGTATCAATGAGTACTTGCAATAAGCCTCACACAACAAAAGATATTCAATGTGTTCAAGTGTAATTAAATGACAAAGATTTACCTCTTATTTATACTTTCATGTAGTATTCCACTTTCCTTATTTTATGGATTTCTCCATTAACTTTATTATTTAAATAATTTCTTTTGAAAACACTTTGACTTTTGGGGGCTTCTAGATTACTCATGAGGGTTCTCCAACTTCACATGGTCATAACTCTCTAACCGTGAGGAGTTATGTGATGTTCCACATACCACCGGAAATGGCATGACAAGCACTATCCATATAGGATAGTTTCACTGACAAATTCACTGACCTTAATCTCATTATTCCATAATTAAGCATGGGTTCTCTAACCATACTTCTAGGATAACTCAATCCGCAAAGCGTCTTCCCGTGAGGGATTTCACCATAAGGGGACCACTTTGGATTTCATCCATTTGTACTTCTTATCAACCATGACAAGACAATAATGATTCATATTTACATCAAACAACCTTGGTTCCATTACCCAGAACTTTGTTCTATCAAAATTTTCTACCGAACTTTATTTAAGAGTTGACATCAATGAATCAACAATCTCCCCCTTTGGCATTGATGGAAACACTCTGATGCAATACTGAAATCATGTCATGCAATACTAAATTCATATCACTCATGCTCCCCCTAGAACCATGCCTCTATCCTCTACATCTCTGTAACCATTTCTCCCCCTGGAATCATGCCTCTGTCTTCTGCATCTGATAAATCTCTCACCCTTTGTCATTAATAGAAAAGGTATCTCTCCATATGTGGATGCTCCCCCTAACTGAACTGTCCTATTTATGGTGCTTCCTCATGTACATATAATATAAGCATTCAAAATCATTCATTTTGGAGTAGAAATAACTATGAGTCTCTAGCAAAGATACTGAAAGGATTCTCATGGAAGTGGTTTTGTGAATATGTCTGACACTTGTTCTTTTGTTCCCACATACTCAACTCTGATGTTATTTTCTACAACCTGTTCCCGTAGAAAGTGATACTTGATTGGAAAGTGATTCCTCTTGGAGTGCATCACCAGGTTCTTTGAGATATTTATGGTTCTTGTATTATCACAATATATTGGAATGGGCTCATCATACTCAACCTGTATATCTGTCAGAGTTTGTTTCATCCAAAGAACTTGTGTACAACATGTTGTTGCTGCAATATACTCTGCCTCGATTGTAGATAAAGATATTGATGATTGTTTATTTCTTATCCATGATACCAGACACTCACCCAAGTATAACATTGCTCCATTGGTGCTTTGTCAGTCATCAATACACCTTTCCCAATCTACATCTTTGTAGGCAATAACTGATAGATCCTTTCCTTTTGGATACCATAATCCAAACTCTTATGTTCCTTTGAGATATCTAAAAATATTATTCACTGCTAATACATGTGATTCCTTTGGTTCTACTTGAAATCATGCCACTTTTCCAACTGCCTACATTACATCTGGCATGTATGTTTTCACATATAGTAGGCTACCAATAATTGACTTGTATTCCCTCTGATCTGTAGACTTTGAATCATCATCTTTGCTCAACTTGCAACTGGTTTGCATGGGGGTGATAACTGGTTTGTAATCTTCCATTCCGAACCTCTTTAGCACTTCTTTGATATACTTGGTTTGAGAAATAAAAATTCCTTGGCTGCTTTGACGTATCTGAAGTCCAAGAAAGAAGGATAGTTCTCCAAGCAATGAAATTTCAAATTCTGCATATCCTTTGCAAATTTTTGGCTTAACCTTTCATCATCACTACCAAAAATAATATCATCAACATAAAATTCAATTAATAAAATACTATCTTGACTTACCTTGATGTAGAGGTTGTTGTCTGCACTTCCTTTTTTGAACCCTGCATGTTGTAGATATCTATCCAGTCTAGAGTACCATACTCTAGGAGCATGTTTTAGACCATACAAAGGGTTCTTTAATTTACACATATAATATATGTGCTTTGACAAATGAAATGCTTCTGGTTGTTCAATGTAGACTTATTATTCAATTCCCCCATTCAAAAAAGAAGATTTTGTGTCCATCTGATACACTTTAATATTTTTGGAGAATGCATAAGCTAAAAGAAAGCGGATCTCTTCCATTCTGGAAACTAGGGAAAATGTCTCTTCAAATTCGATTCCTTCAACTTGTGCATATCCTTTACATACCAATCTAGCTTTTTTCCTTGTAACCTATCCATATTCATTCAATTTATTTATGTATACCCACTTTGTGTCAATCACATTCTTATCCTTTGGTCTTGGAACCAATTCCCAAGTGTCATTTTTCTCTATTTGTTCCAATTCTTCATCTGTGTCCCTATTCCAAAATTCATCCTTGTTGGCTTCTTCAAAACAAGTTGGTTCAATCGTAGATGTGATTTCTAGGTGGGTTTGTTCTGGTGAATGTATTCTTATTCTAGACTCAACTCCAGCATCTTTGTTTCTAAATCTCAACTCATGCATCTTTGTTTATGATAATCTAATCTGAAGGATGATTCTTTTGTACTGTATTCTAGGTGTCTTTGGAGGCACTTGCTAAGCTTGATCTTCTTCTTCTGTCGAATCCTCTTCATTTTCCCCTTCTTTTTCATCTTTTGTTTCTTCTTTGTAAAGTTGTTCCATTGATTCATTTTTTTCTTCCTTTAATTCTTGTCTACCTATTTCATCAATTGTTACATTGATGCTTTGCACAACTTTGTTCAGTATCAGGTTGTAACACTTGTATTATTTCCTTATACTTGAGTAACCAACAAGTACTCCTTTGTCCACATGAGAGTCAAACTTTCTCATTCTACCATCTTCTCTTTTGATGTATCATTTGCTTCCAAAAACTTTGAAGTGCTTCACATTTTCTTGTCTTCTTTTCCATAGCTCATAGGAATTGTTTTCAGTGTTGTTTCTAAGCATTACTCTTTTTTTAATGTGAACTATTGTATGCACTTTCTGTGTCCAAAATATATCTGTCAATTTGGAATCCATTAGCATTTTTCGAGCCATTTCTTGTACTGTCATGTTCTTCCTTTCAACAACTCCATTTTGTTGAGTTGTCCTAGCAACAGAGAATTGCCTCTTTATTCCATGATTTTTGCAGTCCATAAATTCCTTTGAATTGAACTCTCCTCCATTATCAGAACTCAAGCATTTGGTTTTTGAATCCATTTCATTTTCAACCATTTCCTTGTAGAGCTTGAAGTTTTCAAAAGATTCTAACTTATTCTTGAGAAATAAAATTCCACTCATTCTTGTATAATCATCAACTAATAACATAAAGTATTTATCACCTTTTAAACCCTTTGTTGTAGTTGGTCCAACTAGATCAGTATGCACAATTTCCAATGGTCTTGTCATTGAATATTCCTTTGATTTGAACCTGGTCTTTGTTTGCTTTCCTTGTTGACAATGCTTGCATAAAGTGTTGGTTGGTTTCGTGATCTGGGGAATTTCTCTGACTGCTTCTCTTTTGTTGAATTTGACAAGGTTATCAAAATGTATGTGACCCATTCTTCTGTTCCATAGCCAACTTTCATATTCCTTTCCTAGACAACACTTTTCATTTCCAATTTCTCTTAACACATATATGTTGCTTGAAGTTCTCGCAGTTGTAGCAATCGATTGTCTTGAACCTTCTTTTCTTATCTCGCACTTTTGTGAATCGAAAGTAACGTTATGACCTTGGTCACACATTTGACTCACACTTAGAAGACTATGTTTCATATCTTCAACTAATAGAACATTTTATTCCTTTGTATTCTTGTTCCCAATTCTGATTATGCCTTTTCCAATCATTTTAGTTGAATCATCATTTCTGAAGGAGACTGATCCATCTCTTTCCTTTATTAATGTAAGAAACGTGTCTCTATCACCTGTCATGTGTTTTGAACAACCACTATCAACATACCAACCACGTTTCTTCTTCTTATCTTGTAGAGCGAGTGTGCATTCTTCATTGTTGTATTGATTCTTCTTTCTTATCCATGTCCTTTTATGAGATTCCTATCTGTGATTGTTGTTGTTGTTGTTGGATTACTGAGAGGGTGGGGTGAATCAATAATAGATCAATTTAATCCTTTTTAACCTTATAATCCAAGTTTTATATCAATGAAGAATTATCATCCAGTAACTGTAGAGTAAATAAGAAAAGAACAAATGAACAATCATACACATACATAGTACACCAGTGTTTTACGTGGAAACCCGAATCGGGAAAAAACCACAGAATGATTTTTCTTATATGTCTTGAAGAATTACATTCATTGGAAGCACCAACTTCCTTTGTTTTCCAGCTGTAACTGGAAGGAGGCTCCAACCCCCTAGCTTCTCAGGCTACAACCTGAAGGAATCTCCAACTCCTCAATTCTCTGGCTACAACCAGAAGGAGGCTATAACCCCCAATATTCTTCGGCTACAACCGGAAGGTGGCTACAACCACCTATCCTTAACCCATCCAATCCCCCTGAAGTAGAAGTAGAATGATGGAACCATTGTTACACTATCACTGTGAGATATACCATTATAAAACTGTACCAATAAATCTGAACCATGCATCAACCTATACCTCAACCTGTAATCAACCTGTACCATAAATAAGTGCATCAACCATGCACCAACCTGTAATCAACTTGTACCATAAAAAAGTGGATCCAACCATGTACCAAGTATGTACCAATCATGTGTCAACTACTCATCAACTATGACTCATCAATATGTACCAACATCATCAACTATACACCTCATGTATGTGCCAACTAATCAACTACTTGTCTCAACCATGTACTCAACATGTACCTCAACCAAAAGCCCTCATCAATTTCATCATCCAACTCTGACTTGTATCTCTATAATAGACCTAGTTTATATGATCACATTCCTGCAAACCTTCCTTAACTTTAACAATAAGAGACTAGCATTTTCGTCAAACTTTTAATTAGTCTCACATGCCTAGTTTTGGATTAGACAACAACCCTAACTTGAAGTAATCATAACTTTGTACCTGTAATGTATAAATACTGATACATAATTTTCTTCAT
This sequence comes from Picea engelmannii, assembly GCA_009831015.1. Taxonomy (NCBI): domain Eukaryota; kingdom Viridiplantae; phylum Streptophyta; class Pinopsida; order Pinales; family Pinaceae; genus Picea; species Picea engelmannii. Next base: position 27,560 of record ML866885.1, read on the forward strand.
TTTTTTTTTTGTAATTCCTCCAGGTGTCACTACTTGGAACTTCTCATAAAAGGATTTATAGCAAAAATGGCATACCTTGTTGAATTTTGGCTTATTCTAGAAAGCGACTTTGTAGAGCGTGACCCACATGGAATATTTTTTGAATTGATATGACACTATTACAAAGAATACTACAGATTGTACCCTAACCAACACATTTTTTTTCACATAATTTGGATCTATTATGAACAATTAATGATGTTTTTACCCGAAACACTTGTTTTTTACTAGTTTCAGGACTATCCACAAACCCTATTTTCCACGGAGTGTAACTCCAAAAATACAATGACCCACAAGATGAATTTTTTACCACAAATACTTGGATATGTTTTCTCAATGGAATAAAAATTTCAAGTTCTGAATCATTATAGAAAAAACATTATAGCAAAAATGGTGAGATGACCTGTAAATAACATACCTTAGAAAGCACCATCAAAATAATTTATCCTTCCTTGCATTTCGGCCTTCTTTTCTTCACCTTCCCTCAAAAATTCAGCTTATATATCCTTGATTACCTCAGACACCTATAAATATTCAATATCCTCAAGTGTGTCTTAAATGAGAGAGCCTTTCCTCTTATTTATACTCTCCAAGTAGCTTCCTTAAAAACATCTTCTAGGTCACTTGGCCCCACTTTCCTTATTTTAGGGTTAACCCACTTCTAATTTCTTCATTAAATTTATTATTGAAATAGTTTATTTTGTATTCACTTTGAATTATAATACACTCATTACTTCACTTTATTATTTACCTTTTAAAATCTCTTAAACCACTTTCACTACTTTGACCTTTTAGGGCTTCTAGATGACATATGAGGGTCCTCCAACTTCGTAAGGCCATAACTCTAAAACCATGAGTTATGTGACATTCCACATACCACCAGAAAGGGAATGACATTTATTATCCATATAGAATAGTATTATCTAAAAATATATCATAACTCATACCATTATCCATCAAACAAACTTGGGTCCATTACCCAAACCTGGGGTCTCCAACTTCTCATCGCCTTAACTCTCTAACCATGAGGAGTTATGTCACGTTCCATATACCACCGAAAATGGAATGAAAATCACTATCCATATAGGATAGTTTCCCTAAAATATTCACTTTCCTTCATCTCATTATTCCAAAATTAAGCATGGTTTCTCTTACCCCGCAAAGTGTCTTCCCATGAGGGCTTTCACCATAAGGGGACCACTTTGGAGTTCATCCATATTTACTTCTTATAAACCATGAAAAAAACAATAATGAGTCATATTTACATAAAACAATCTTGGGTCCATTACCCAAACCTTTGTGCTACGGGGATTTCTTCAAGGGTTGACATCAATGACAACCAACCTTAATCAACAATCTCCCCCTTTGGCATTGATGGAAACACTCTGATGCAATACTAAAATCATATCACTCATGCTCCCCCTAAAACCATGCCTCTATCCTCTTCATCTGATAAATATTCCCCCCCTAGAACCATGCCTCTATCCTCTACATCTGATAAATCTTCTCCCCCTAGAACCATGTCTTTGTCCTCTGCATCTGATAAATATTCTCCCCATGGAACCATGCCTCTGTCCTCTGTATATGATAAATATCTCCCCCTTTTTCATCAATGGAAAAGGTATCTTTCCATCTAGGGTTGCTCCCCCTGATTGAACTATCCTCTTATGGTGCTTCCTTATGTACATCTAAGACATATAAGATAAGAATTCAAAAATAATTCAAAAAGCATTCATTTTGGAGTATAAATAACTCCAAGTATTTGGTGAAGATATTCAAAGGCTTCCCGTGGAAGTGGTTTTGTAGAGATGTCTGCCACTTGTTCTTTTGTGCCCACATACTCAACTCTGATGTTATTTTCTGCAACTTGTTCCTGTAGAAAGTGATACTTGATTGGAATGTGCTTCGTCTTGGAGTGCATCACCAAGTTTTTTGAGATATTGATGCCACTTGTATTATCACAATATATTGGAATGGGCTCATCATACTCAACCTGTATATTTGTCAAAGTTTGTTTCATCCAAAGAAACTATGTACAACATGCTATTGCTACAATATACTATGTCGTGGTTGTAGATAGAGATATTGATGATTGTTTCTTGTTTATCCATGATACTAAACACTCACCCAAGTAGAACGCTTCTCCACTAGTGCTTCGTCGGTCATCAACACAACCTGCCCAATCTGCGTTTGTGTAGGTAATTAGTGATAGATCCTTTCCTTTTGGATACCATAGCCAAAACTCTTATGTTCCTTTGAGATATCTGAAAATCCTCTTCACTGCTAATACATGTGATTCCTTTGGTGTTGCTTGAAATCGTGCCACTTGTCCAACTGCCTGCATTACATCTTGTCTGGATGATATCACATACAATAGGCTACCAATCATTGACTTGTAGTGCCTTCGATCTGTAGACTTCGAATCATCATCTTTTCTCAATTTGCAACTGGTTTGCATGGGAGTGATAATTGGTTTGAAATCTTCCATTCCGAACCTATTTAGAATTTCTCTAATATACTTGGTTTAAGAAATAAAAGTTCCTTGGTTTCTTTGATGTATATGAAGTCCCAGAAAGAAGGGTATTTCTTCAAGTAATGACATTTCAAATTCTTTCTGCATATCTTTTGCAAATTTTTGGCTTAACCTGTCATCATCACTACCAAAAATAATATCATCAACATAAACTTCGATTAATAAAATATTACCTTGAATTACCTTGATGTAGAGGTTGTTGTCTACACTTCCTTTTCTGAACCCTTCTTGTTGCAGATACTTATCCAGTCTGGAGTACCATGCTCTAGGATCTTGTTTTAGACCATACAAGGCCTTGTTTAATTTGCACACATAATATGTGTTCTCTTACAACTGAAATCCTTCTGGTTGTTCAATGTAGACTTCTTCTTCAAGTTTCCCATTCAAAAAAGATGATTTTACATCCATCTTATATACTTTAAAATTTTTGGAGCATGTATAAGCTAAAAGCAAATGGATTTCTTCCATTCTGGCAACTAGGGAAAATGTCTCTTCAAATTTGATTCCTTCAATCTGAGCATATCCTTTACATACCAATTTATCTTTAGTGTCATTTTTCTCTATTTGATCCAATTCTTCATCCATGGCCTTATTCCAAAATTCATCCTTGTTGGCTTATTCAAAACAGTTTGGTTCAATTGTAAATAAGAGTGCTAGGTGTGTTTGTTCTAGTGAACGAATTCTTCTTCTAGTCTCAACTCCTGCATCTTTGTTTCCGATAATCCGATCTGAAGGATTATTCTTTTGTACTCATTTACTGGATGTCTTTGGAGACACTTGCTGAATTTTCTCTTCTTCTTCTTTCATATTCTCTTCATATTCCTTTTTCTACTTCCTTTTCATCTTCTGCTTCTTCTTCTAAGGGTTGTTGCATTGATTCATTTTCTTCCTTTGATTCTAGTATGCCTGTTTCATCAATTATTACGTTGATGCTTTCCACAACTTTGTTCAATCTTATATTGTAACACTTGTATGATTTCCTTGTACTTGAGTAACCAACAAGTACTCCTTTGTCCACACGAGAGTCAAACTTTCCCATTCTGCTATCTTCTCTTTTGATGTAGCATTTGCTTCCAAAAACTCTGAAGTGCTTCACATTTGTCGGTCTTCCTTTCCATAGCTCGTAGGGAGTTTTGTCATTGTTGTTTCTGAGCATTACTTTATTTTGAATGTGAACTGATGTATGAACTACCTATGTCCAAACAAAATCTGTCAATTTGTAATCCATTAGCATTGTTTGATCCATTTCCTGTGTAATTATCATCCATTACGATAATGTTCCTTTGTCTTTGAACCACTCTCTAAACCAATCTATGAATCCATTCTCTCATCCACTATCATATATCTATCCAAACCTGCTAAGTGTTCTTACAAATCCATCTCTGTCCATATTATCCAAGACTCTACTTGCACAATTTTCCATAATGCTAACCCATTTATCATTATACTATCAAACTGTACTTCTGCTAACTGATTTCTCTTAATATGTCTTCTCAAACTCTGCAAGTTGCTCAAAGGATGGTTATTTGGTCTGTCACGGCTATCTCATAGACTTCCCCTATCTAATATTCATATTACTTGGGAGACTCTAAGACGAATGGCTCAGAACAATTCCTGCTCTGATGTGTATTCATCATCATCTTCATTGGTAGATTCATCATCATCTTCATGGATAGATTCATTATCTCTCTAAGCTATGACTTCTTTCTTTATGTCTATGGATTCATCTTTCACTACAATGCCTGAAAGTACAATCTCTTGAACCTGTTCCGTGTTTACTTTCCCTTCCTTTCTTTCATTTATTTTCCGAACCTTTTTGTATCTGACATCTTTCTTTTTCTCTGTAGAATTTTCTTCGTCTCATTTTATTTCCAATCTTGCGATCTCTAGTACCTGGTCTTTGTTCACCTATTCTTATTGTTTTATTATCCATACTTTCTTATATCTGATATCAATATTATCTTTCATATTAGTATCGATCATGCTTCTACAATCACTGGTTATGTGTCCATAGTTATGACATTTGTAACACTCAATGTTACGTGTGGCCACATAGGCACTTCTTGTTTGAATATTTCTTTTATAATCCTTGCAATATGAAACCTTATGTCCAAAGTTAGTACAATAAAAACAATGACCATAAAAACAATTTGCATACCTGGGAGTGAATGATCTTCTTTGTGGCGTAGTCCTTCTGAATTTTTGTCTTAACTGATCATGATCATGATTGAAGTTTCTTTGTGGCTTGAACATGGATGGTCCCCTTCAAGATGTATCTTTAATAGTTTTCTTAGATTATGGTTGACCATGATTCCTTCCTTTGATTACTTATGCATAAATCTTTCTATTTTCTTCATTCTTCTTTTCTATCAACCTAGAGTGCTTCATTTCATTCTCTATAACTAATGTGGATGTTTCTGTCTCTTCAACGTTTGTGTTGAGATTAACGATTTCACTTATCAATGTGACAAATTATTCTTCAAGCTTCTCAACCTCTTCTTCTTTCTTCATTATCTGAGACTTCATGACTTCTTCTTTTATTTTTGCTTCCTCAAGATGAATTTTTAATGTGATTATTTCTTCTTCAAGTCCTTTCTCTTCTTGACCAAACTCTGCCTCAAG
>WSFP011433325.1:0-21384 GCA_009831015.1 Picea engelmannii
TTTACTCGGTTACATTCTCATTGATTTACGAGCATGAGAAAGAACAAAGACTAAACTCAATAACTTATTCTCATGTATTTACGAGCACGAGAAAGAGAAAATACTAATCTTGATAACTTATTCTAATGTATTTAAGAGCATGAGAAATAACAAAGACTAAGATCGGGATTGTTTTCATTTTTACGCAAGCTTTAAAACAAAAAAAAACTATGCTTGGGATAGATTTTATTTTTACACAAGCTTTAAAATTAAAAAAAACTATGCTTGAACCTGGTTTCATTTTTACACAAGCTTGAACCATAAAAAAAACTATGCTTGCGACTTCCCAACACATAACACAAGGATGGTTGGTATTTATCCCCCATCTTAAGAAAATAACGACATAACTACAACATGAAGGCTAGAGGCCGAAAGTATTGCTCCCCCAAGCTTTGATTTGTCCAACGAGATAGGAGGATGAAAAGAAGCTTCAAATACTATACGTAGGACTTGACCCAAACCGAGAGGGGGAATTTGTTTCATTTTTTAATGAGCTTGACACATGAGAAGAACTATGCTCGTGACTCTAGGTATAATCCCTAGACCAGTATTTCATTTTTTAACGAGTTTGACACAGAAACGGGAACTATGCTCGTAATATCTATTTCATTTTTTAACAAGGTTGCAACAAAGACGTGAAAACTATCCTCAAATGGTTTCATTTTTTATTGAGCTTGAAAGAAGAAAACTATGCTCAAAGCTGGTTTCATTTTTTAACGATCTTGAAATCAAAAAATCATGCTCGAGACTCTTCTTGATCACGGCTTCCAAGAGGACAATGCTCTGGAAGGACACCATGTCAAGGGACAAAAATTGGTCATGGCCTCCAAGAGATCTTCATTCAATGGAAGAAACACACTCTGGAAGGAACACATGTCGAGGGCTGCAATAGGGGTAAAGAGGTCAAGCTCCAATAGCCCTACAAAAGAGATCACCATGTCAACTATTGGATCCAAGTCATAAGAGATTGAGTGTACAATGAGAGGCTCATCTGCATCAGCAGTTGAAGGCATGGGAGACAATGCCACATAATTGACCCGTGGCAGGGGTGATATCAACTTCATATACGAACTGTTTAGGGAATTCATTAAGTTGATGGTCAAGTCAAGGCCAAAAAATTAAAGTTGATCAATAGTCACCATTATTCCATTGTGCGGGAAATATATCACATGAAAAAGAGTGGACACAATAGATTTCATGGCATAGACATAATCTCTCCCAAGGAGTAAATCAAAATCCAAGGGGTCTTGGACTACTATGAAATCAACAAAGATAGTTTTCCCTCCCAAAGTCATGGGAAACTGAGGAAGGATCCCTAAAGGGTGACTGGTTCTTCTGTTGAAAGAAAACAGAGTCTGGGCAACTGACACAAGCTGAGGATAACCCAAAGATTGCCAAGCAAGAGAGGAAAAAATACTAATGGATGACCCTTCGTCTATTAACGTCTGAGGAATGTCTTGACAACAAACCTGTACTGTAATCTTGAAAGGAATGTGAGAGGGAAGACAAGGTTCAGTTAGCACACCCCAATTAAAAAGGATGGACTCATTACTTGGAGGAGGTTCTATGGGAGAAGGAGGAATACCCCTCGACATGGTAGAGTCTATATCAACAATAAAAATGTAAGCAATATCTGGTTTACTCTCTAAAGGGAGAGTAGGATCGACTGATAACGACGTCAAATCAACCACTTGGGTTTCATTCTCCAAGGGGAGAATGGGGTCGACGGGTGGAGATGAATCGACCGCTTTGGTTTCACTCACTAATGGGAGAGTGGGATCGACCAAGGATGAAATTGGATCGACCGCTTGGTTTGCAGTCTCTGGTGGGAGAGTGGGATTGATAGAGGATGGGATCAGATCAACCACTTGGTCCACTAGTTCAACTAAGGACGTGACAAGATTGGCTACTTGATCAACCAGACTGACTGACGGGGGAACTATATTGATCATTCCATCAACTACAGGTGGGTTGAGAGAAATCTTGTGATAAGCAACTGGAAGTTGAGGCAGTGAAACAGTCATGTCTTTCAGTAATTTCAAGGCTTTGTCCATACGAGGGCAAAGGTGAGTTTGATGACTCCCTCCGCATAACTTGTAAGGAAACTTGACTCTACTTTTCTTCTTCCCAAGGGTATTTTGACTAGTTGACGGGAGGTCATCAACATGTTGTTCAGAGACTAATGACATGGGTTGGCGAGGGTGTATAGACCATACTTCTATAACCTTGGATAGACCAGGGCAATTCTTAAAAAGATGGATACCCTTACAAAGCCTGCAAGGGTACCTGGGTTTACGGGTTGTTTGGGTGATATTGACATCATCAACACTGCCAACACGATCAACAGTAACTGGTTTCTTTCCAACACGTCCAACAGTGATTGGAATTTTAGATCCTTGATTATTTTTCTTCTTCTTGTTCTTCCTTTTCTTCTTCTTCTTATCCACTAAGTTACTAGATTCAGAGATTTCACTCGATGAAGAAGATGAAATGGAAGAAGACCTTGTAAGTGGAGAAGGTGAAGAAGATCTTACTAGTGAAGAAGGTGAAGGATCAACATGAGGTTGATGTTCTTGGGGGGAAGTGCTCACAACATAAGCACTAGCTGCATTCGGGATTACCTGAGTGGAAAACAACCATACTAGTAATCCAATTGTGAGACCTGGAAGGCTCAAAGTAGTGATGTGAGGAGGACCAATGTTCCCGTAAGAAGGGAAAGCAAAAGGTTCCCTTGAAACATGGTTTGGTCGTTCCAGGAATGGATGCCATCAAATAAAAATCCAACCTAGAGTCTACCAGGGAGAATAAACAACACACGCTAAAAATCTAGTAAGAAAGCAAGCAAACAAAACCTTCTCATAATGTGCACACTAGTTGGTGATGAAATCCAACGTCGTGGGAACAAAGTAAGAAGGGGATTAGATAGAGCGGGTGGAAAATTTACGTTGACGACCTGCTTAACGGACTTACACCCTGGTGCAAGCTCCCACACATAATCGTGGGTATACCCTCCAAGGAGCCCGAGTGAGTCTGGCCAACGTTGATTCCAGGTACCGTGGAGACTTGCCCCTCCATAGTCACCTTGTGTAAGACCTTAAGAAGATAGGCTACTAAAGTTACCACAAACAATAGTGATGCATGGGGGAACAATCGACTGTCCTATCCACATGCAAGGGCAGGGTATCGAGCCTGAAATCAACTTGAGAGGCTTCCACTCATCATTGTGGGTATACCTTCAAGCGACCCCCATAATACACACAATCTCTACACCAAGACCAACAAAGCAGGGTGAGTAACTCTTCCAGTCTCAATGCGACCTCATGATTGACCCTTGTGTTAGAAGGGCTTCCCAGGCCAAAATGTAATAAGTGGATTTCACCGCACTCTAACTCAAGATTCTATGTTTGTTTGCATCTTTGGAAATTTATCTTTCACACCTATTCCAAATCCCTACAACTAATCTAATGTAGCTTTGCTACCAGAAAATATAAAAATTTCTAATTAATTTTTATAAGCGCTTTATTTTATGGTTGTTGTTACTCAAGAGGAAAATGGTGTGGACAATATGGTGTTTTGACCGACTCGAAAGTTATGAAAAGAGATGAAGATGCAATCTTTTCATTTCGATGAAAGCTATGCTACGAGAAGGAGAAAACATTTATCATTCCCAGATGCACAATGTCCCAAAATTTATTAAACTCATCAATATCAAGATTCTCAAGAAATGAGCAAAAGAGACTGTAAACCAATACACGATTCAAATGCAAGGAAGCCCCCAATATAATATAAGGCAAGAAATTACAATTTTTTGTTTCAAAGAGACACTAAAACAAAGATAAAATCACTTCAAAACAGAAACAACCCAAACTAAGTTTATCTTTTAACGTGAATTATTTGGAAAACATAAAATGTTCTTTCACTAAACAATTATAAAGAAAAACAATGCTTTGTAATAGAAAGACATTCAAAGGAAGAGATCAAATCTTTCAAAAGAAAACAAAGAAAATATGGCTAAAATAAATTTCAAAGCTGTCAAGAAGACTGTAAAAAGGTCATAATCAAACCCAAAAATTCACCCCAAAACCAAATCCAAAGTTTGAGTAAGGAAAAAACCATCAAAAATCAAAATTTTCACAATTTCCGCAGGCTGTAGACTAACACAATGCATAAATAATTGATTTCCATAGGATAGATATGGGTAGGGTGTGGATTTTCCGCACTGGTATAAATAGGTAGGGTGCGGGAATCCTAAGTAGTCGCATTGTCCCTCAAAGCAGGGTGCGGAAATCAAACAAAAATGGAAAAAATAAAAAATTAAGAAAGTTTTCGAGTGAAGTTTAATAGTCAGAGAGTCAAGTTGGATCTCTCAGTGACTCAGAAAACAGAAATCAAGCAATCAAAGAAAGAAATCAAGACAAAATAGGAAAACAATCCGTTCCCCAGTGGAGTCGCCAATTTTGTTGTAGGATAAATCGGTAAATGCGGACATAAACTAATCTCGCTATATCTACCTGGATCTAGAACAAAACAAGACAAAACATGGCGCTTTCCCTAGGATCTAATAATCGAATCTATTTTCAAATAAAGGATGAGTGACATACCTTAAATATCACTTCTTTATGTCTTTGTTGTCCCTGCTTCGCTCCAGTCCTCTTGTGATATTGATCTTGCAATGAAACACAAACCAGCCAAAGTGAAAGCAACAATAATATATTCAATGAAAACCTATGCATATGATCAAGGAGTCATGCAATAAAATGAGAATGATTTTATGGGAAAGAAACATGCCACTATATTATATAATATAGAAGAAAGATACAACCATATGCCTTGATGTTGTTAGGTTCCTTCCAATAGTTCCTTGCTTCCCACACACTTCTTCCTCCAATGGATTCTGAGACTGTGTATCTGATAACTACTCACAATCTATCTTGACAAATCAAAGCTCAAAGCCAACATAAATTTCCCAAGCTCAATCCAACTAAAAAATCCAAGCTCCAAAACCAACTAACTTTCTCCATGAGAGCTCCTCTCTTTTTATATGCTGAAGAGGATAAGGTGAGGAGGTTAGGATGATCCCACTGAATCATGAAAGCGAGTAAGATCCAAACCATTCAGAGGCCACCTCACCATAGAAGCTTCTCCTTCTAGAAGCATCGAGAAAACGCTTATTTTTTTCCCACGTACGGAGGCCACCGCACCCTAGCTATAATGCAACCTGCGAAAACTCTGCAACCTAGCTATAGTGCAACCTGCAGAAATTGGGCATTTTCGCACCATGTGTATATAGCAGCCTGCGGAAATCCTCCTTAATAGGGTTTTTTCAAAGGAAAATACAACTTCTCCCAAGGAAAGTTCTTCTCCCTTCTTTCTTCAGGAATTCAGGCCACTAACCCCTCTGAAGGAAACATATAGGTTTAAATCATTAACGATCATAAGGGTGATGAAAATAATGTGTAGCAGAGAGAGTTTTCATAAAACCCTAATTTTCATGGCCCTCATGCATTAGGCATAGGGTTTCCTGCGAGGCACCCCCACAGGTTTCCCAGGGAACGTCACACGAGGCCCCGCATGACTGGTAGTATTCATCTCACGAGGATAAGACATAAGTGAAGGAGCATGATTGTTCCTAGTTTTTGAGGTCTGAGGTGAAGCTACATGATTGTGTATCAGGTTCAGAGGAACTAGGTCAATTATATATGTAAAAGGTGTGTTATTCTATGTGTTATGAGGTTTCATCTTGGTGATATTGAGGAGCATTCTTGAGGCATGTGTTTGTGATATTTGGTATATGACTTGAGGCACATCTTGTATGTATGGTACATGTTGGTTGGGGTATATGTGATAAGGTACATTTATGGTTCATATCTTGGTTATATTGGTATATGGTGTATGGGATGATATGGTATATGGTTGAGACACTTGTTATGGTTGATGTGCATGGTTGGCACATGGTATGGTATATGATTGATTCATGGTATGGTGTTGATGTACATAGTTTATGGTTGAGGCATATGGCACAGGTTATGGTGCATGGTTGATGCATGGTTTGGTGTAGGTGTTGGTGCATGGTTGATGCACTTGTTGTGGTACACGGTTGATGTTTGGTATGGTACACATTGATGGTTTGGTACATGATTTGATACATGGTTGAGACACATATCTTGTGATGGTATGTTGGTGATCTTGGTACATGCTTAGTAGATGCATGTGTTGGTGATTTTGGACATCTAGTTGAGAGGTGTCCTTGGTATATGATCCATGCAAGAGATTTTAGTTGAGTATCAGTGACAATGATAGGTTGGATACAGTGACAGGTTGACAAATTACAGGTTGATGTGACAGTGGGAGTGATTGTGGTAGTGACAGTTGGTCTACACTTATATTTCAGTGCGACATAATGGGGAAAGGAAAGGGGGTTGTAGCCTCCTTCCAGTTGGTGTTGGAGAACGCAGGGATTTGGATCTTCCTTCAGGTTGGAGCCCAGGAATAAGAGGGTTGTATCCTCCTTTTGGTTGGAGATGGAGAATTCAGCTAGTTTTAGATTCCTTCAGGTTGGAGCCTATAAAATGGGGGTTGTATCCTCCTTCCGATTGATGCCAGAGAACTCAGAGAGTTGGAGCTTCCTTCAGGTTGGATCTTGAGAATCAGAGGGTTATATCCTCCTTCTGGTTGGAGTCAAAGAATCAGGGAGTTGGAGCTTCCTTCAGGTTGGAGCTTGAGAATCAGGGGGTTGTAGCCTCCTTCTGGTGGGAGCTAGATATTTCAAGTATTTATAGCTTCCTTAAGGTTGGATCCTGTAAATAGGGAGTCGTAGCCTCCTTCTATTTGCAACTGGAGAATTGGGAAGTTGGTGCTTCCAATGAATGTATTCTTTGATATATAAGAAAGACTTTTATGGTTTTCTCCCATTTGGGTTTCCACATAAATTCTGGTGTATTGTGTATTTTATTTGATGTTTATGTGATGATGCATATGTTTATATTCTAATGATATATTGAATGAAATCATAGATGATACATTGATGATATATTGCTGATAAAAGTTAAAGATTATATATTGTGGTTAAAATTTGTAAAAGCGCTCATACTGATTCACCCCCCCCTCTCAATATTCCAACACATTGAGGGGTGGTTCTCATGATCCCACTACATATAGCTCATAAAAAGAGCCATCCAAATCCTTTTCTACACCACATGGTCCTCCTCCTCCTCTTGATTCTCCTCCACATGAGTTGACTTCAACATCTACCGATCCTCTTACTTCCCCTCCACATCTGTCTAAACCAACATCCATGTCTAATCCTCCTCGTCATATTTCCCCTCCACATGTGTCTAAAACTGCATCCACATTTGATCCTCCTCCTCCTCCTCACCCCCTCCTCTTCCTCCTCCTACTTCTCCTTCACATGCATCACCATATTCTAGTGATCCTCCCCCTCCTCCTTCACTCGTGTCACCATCCACCAATCATTGTCTTTCTCCTAGTCCACACATGTCATCATCCACCAATCCCCCTCCTCCTGCTCTTCCTCCTCATGTTTCACAAGCTTTTGATGATTTGGAAACTATATTCACATCGGGTACTACTGCATATATTCATGATATTGATATAGAGACACTTGATAGGGAACTTTTGCTGACATTTATTTATGAAATAATTGTTCTTGATAGAGGCTCTACCTCTGGTAGCAGAGACACTAGTGCACCTGACTTTGGTGGTGGACCTAGCTAGTAGTGGTACTGATAGACATTTGTATTGATTGTTTAATATTTGAATCTAGATCTATACATGACATGTTTATTGCAGATTTTGTTGAGATGTATATTCATATGTATATCGCTCATGTATATTGTGTTTTTTCATATAATGTTATGGTTGTTGTTGTTGTTGTTGTTTGATTTATAAAATGAATTATGAGTACGCTAATGAAAAACATTATTAAGGATTTCTTTGTTTTTAAGTCAAATTTGATATGTATCACTCATTTAAATTTACAGTTGTCATCTAATGTTTAACTTTACTTTTATAAATTTTTTTAATTTGGATTGTTTGTTTTCCAACAAGATACAATATGTTGATTAAACATGCTTAGAAACAAAAATACTTAAATATGATGAGTGAAATGATTGTGATTTGACTATTTATTTCTTTTTCATATATTATAATAATCACACTATAACATAATTATTCACTAATAATAATGATGATGATATAATACAAATGTTGTTTTTATTTTTATTTTTTGTTATTCAAATATTACAAGACAAAGTTATAATATAATTGTTTACTAAAATCACAATTATTATATTTTATTAATATTTATTTTTTCCAAATATTTTATTAATTTATATTATCCAACTATTATAATATATGTAATTTATTCAATTAATATTAAAATAATAAATATAGAGAATAATAATACATTTTGATCTATACACTTTCAAAGAAACGATTTCACAATTTTTTATTCTAATGCATACTTTATGAATCTTATATTAAAAATAATATCACCCAATATTCTATAATTAGTATTTTAAGGATTAGTAAAAATGACAAAGGTCTCTATACTTTTAGATAAGTATGGATCATTCAAATTTTTTCTTAATTCTGACTAGGCTCTAGAAAAAGACTCTTTTAGAATTTCCATGTCTTTCATATAGTGACACTTATTTCAAGGAGAATGCAAAAATAATGATTAATATAAGTTTATATGATTATAAAACTAAAGGATGGAGATGAATAGGTGAAGGCCATGACAGTTGCACTAGTTAAGGTGGGGAATGCCATCAATGTTGGTAATGCCAACACCACAAGTACTATTTTACACCACCAATTTTGTGATATATCAATTAATGCTTAGTAATTAAAAGGTTAACATAAACATATTTTAATACAATACAACACAAATTTGCTATAATAAACAATAAACATGACAATAAAAATATATCAAAACCACATCTTATGCTTTTACGTCTATTTAATGTATTTTCAATATGGTGGTTGTAAATGGTTGCTAACTTTTCATATCCAACATAATTCTAAAATGAAGGAAACAAAAACATAATTTTCCATTATAGACACCCATAATAAAATGACACATCAACAATATAAATGTCCAAAAAAATCATTTACAATTCAGTCTTCATTGCCATCACCCTGATTATCTTCCTTGGTTGGCATTATAACATTGTTGTTATCAAAAATATGTTTAGAGAATGGATCATGTCTCAGTACAAACTACCAATCCCCATCGAATACATCTGGGAAAAAAACACTTGGTTGCAATGTTTTGGGAAAAAATAAGGTTCCTTACTTTCAATCAACATTTTTTTAGAGTTAATACACATTAGTCCACTATCGAAATCCTCCTTTACACTTCTCTAGTCGAAGGTATCCCACCACTTCAACAAAAAATAACACATTGAAATGATGAGAAGTCCACTTGAATGATGTCTTATATCTTTCCAATGTAACCTAACTTCCCCTCTGTCAGATTTTCATCACTATGGCTAGCATGACTAGATTGGTTGAACTCGACCTCCACAACAGATATTGTGTGATGTGTCCATCATCAACATACTAAGTGTGAAAATGATGTCCATATGCCCACATAGATGGGAACAAATGCACCTGTAAAAATGTGAACAAAGGATGGTGTTATATGTCTAATAACTGAAGCATTAATAAAAACATAATACAGTTTACAATTCAAATGTGCAATGTTATAAATAGAATGTGGTACTCAAAGAGGTTATTATAGAGTTGTTGCACCTGATCCCTATGTTTAGTGCATCCAAATATTCTCCACGTGGGTTACGATTGGTCACCACATATTTCTCTTGTATCTGGTCAACCACCCAATTGTTGGGACATATTTTTGGCATGTTTTCTTTTAAATGATCAAAATAAGGCATGCTTATACCATTCAATCATCTGAATGCTTTCCTATCACTGTCCCATTTTCTTCTTTTCTTTTCATACAATGTGACCCATGGACTTGTTGCCTCCACATTGTAAAGAACAAATTTATTGATGGAATCCATTTCTAAATTCGCGGATGTATATAAAAATTAAAAACGAATAGCATGAGATCAAATATATATTATCAACTTAAAGAACAAATTTATTGATGGCATCAAAATTTCTAAATTTGATTATGTATACAAAATTCAAAACAAATAGCATGGGATGGAATATATATTATCAACTTCAATGTAAACAATTTCTCTGTGCTAAATTGAAAAAATATAATTAACTTGTACTCTTTATCAAGAAGATTTTTGCATTCGTTTGGGGTATCTCCTCTTCCATTTTGTACTCATCTTGATGGTCTTCCCAAATGACTATCCCTTTTGTGCCATCAATTTTCTTGATGTACTCATTGGCATAATAGAACGACTTGTATACTATGTACCCCTCTGATGCAACACCCCTACCTCAATAGGGTCTACTTGACCTCACAGTCTTTGGATCTTTCTTTATCCCTGAGCCAAAATGGCTCTTTGGTTCCTTGCTAGAATCTTAAGACCAAATCCACATGTTCTTGTGTGAACTCCGCTTGCGCGAACTAGCACTAGGTGCGAGCTCTTTTCCTAGGTGACCATGACACTATGACCACATACTACACCAAGAGGCATTTCACGACTTGAGACCTCAGGAATATTGATGGGATACAAACCTAACAGTCCAACTTCTGAAATCCTAAAATCCAACTAAGGACCTAGCAAGAACTACCCTTCTCTCTTATGTTCACGTCGAGACCTTCGACAAGGGACTGGGTCCTAGTTCCCAAATATTTCGGGACTTCATGATTCGAAGAATCAACGAACAACTCTACCTTCACCTTCGAATCTCTGACCCCTGAAGATCTGATCACTCCAGAACTACGGTTCAAATCCTCTGCTAACCAATGACTTTGATTAAATCGACAATTCACCTTTCACGATTTTGGGAAAGTCTTCACCTCTGATTTCCCCGATGGCTGAAACCCCAAAACTCTTGGGTGTTAGATCAATGACCCTTATCTCTCCTGAGCCTTCAAAAGTGAATGAATCTCATCTTTATCCTCCTCACGACTCTACTTGATCTAATGACTCTCAAAAAATCCACGCTTATCCCTCTAGGATTCCCACCGTCCTTTCGGGTCCTCAATGACTCCTAGCCAAATGACTTGGCGAAAATATTCTAAACTTGATTTCCTCCAAGAAATTTTATCCTCAGTCTAAAAAATTCGAACATGGCTACCCATCCTAAACTTGTTCTTCCTTGCAACTTCTGGAATCTAAAGAATCCTATGCACACACCTTCCATGACTTCCACAATGACCTCTGGTTATCCATCGATTCCAATTCTGTGCACTCCTTGTGACATAAATCCTTCAACCACTCACTGGGTTGGGAAAATTCTAAGACTTCAACCTGCCTACACACACCTTCCATGAATCTGTGCTACACTTGCACTGCTATTGGTATAAGAACAAATCTATCTCTCCTGAGCTTTTATGAGGTAAAACTCAGAATCTTGTCAACGTACTCCTTGCAGAATTTCACTGCACTCCTTTCAGGAATTCTCAGGAAGAGAAACAATTGAAACTCATACTCTCCCTCTCATAGAATTCATACATTCAACATGAAATCATACACATAAAATCATTGAAACAAATGCATAACATAGCATATAAGAAAACTGTAAACATACCATTCAATAGATGCAAACAATAACCATAACAACACCATGAAATTGAGTCAAAGCATTCTTATATTAACTCAAGTGCTTCTATACATGGGTTCTGTAGCAAAAACTATCTGCTTATACAACCTCTAAAATTCTCCATTCTTCTCTGTTATCTCTTGCCCTTTTGCCTCTAACTACTTCTAAGAGAGTAATAATACAATACAATACATGCGAGGGAGATTTCTCGAGTTTCCCCTCCTACTACTTAAGATATCTAATCGAATTAAAGCCTTATGTATACTTTACATTGATTACAATAAATGCCTACAACCGACAGATGAGAGAAAACGCTCAATATCCACGTTACAATCTCCAAACCATAAAATAAAATATATCTTTTCCATATATTACATAAATGCTTCATCTTTTCAAATTCAAAACGTCCTCAAAATGTGCACTGGTGCATATCTAGCTGTCCTCCACCTTGCACTTCTTGCGATGCTGCTGCATTATACTCCTCTGGCTGAAAAATTCATGGAATCCTATCCCTGAGCTCCTGCACCATTTGTCCATGTTTCTAGATATCCGCTTCATTTTCCCAACTAGCATCCTCATTCGGGTGTCCTTTTCACTTTACCAAATAGTCAAGATATGTCTTCCTCCAACTCTTCTTACCAACTCTCTGTTCAATGATCTTTTCCATCTGTGGATTTTCAGCTACAGGCATCTGTTTGACCCACTAAATTTCCTTCTGAATCTATGCTCCATCTATTTCATCTACTTTGTAAGGATACAAATCTGCTACGTTGAATATGGGTGATATGCCCACATCATATGGAAATTCTATCTCATACTCATTTGCCTCAAATTTTCTCAAAATCTTACACGACCCTATCTTTTTCATTTTCATCTTTTTATATGTTCCCCTTGGGAACCTTTACTTTCTTAGGTGTGTTAATACTAGATCTCCCACTTCAAACTGAATCTCTCTCCTATGTTGATCTGCTCTACGCTTGTACTCCTGGTTGGAACTCTGTAAACACTCTTTAATCTTACTGTGGAGCTCCTGCATCTCTGCTGCAAAATCTTCCACTCCAACACTTTTTAACTCATTCTGTTCTAAGTCTCTCAACTCAGATACTCCTCTTGGCTGCATTCCATACATTATCTGGAATGGGCTCTATCCTGTGCTTCTGTTAGGTGAGTCATTGTATGAAAATGCTGCTTGTGGCAGAATCTGATCTCACTGATTGTGATGTTCAGCTACCAAACTCCTCAACAAGTCTCCCAAACTTCGATTTACTACCTCAGTCTGTCCGTCCATCTGAGGGTGATATTTTGAGCTAAAAGATAAATTTATTCCCAGTTTTTTCCATAGTGTCCTTTAGAAATGACCAACAAATTTTGTATCCCTATCTGAAACAATACTCTTGGGTAATCCCTGAAGTCGAACAACTTCTTTGAAAAATATATTTGCAATGTGTGTTGCAATACTAGTTTTCTGACATGGAATACAATGTGCCATTTTTGAGAATTCGTCGACTACCACAAATATGGAATCACAATATCTCTGTGTCCTTGGTATTCCTAACAAAAAATCCATCCTTACCACATCCCACAACCTCTCTGGTATTGGCAATGGTTGATACAATCCTGTATTCTATCTTTTCCCCTTTGCGTGCTGACAAATTCTACATCGGTTGACAAACTTTCGCACATATGTCCTCATCCCTGGCCAATATTACAAACTATTCAGTTGCACAAATGTTTTATCATGGATGAAGTGTCCAACCAATCCTCTGTTATGCTTTTCCTTCAGAAGATTCTCTCTCATAGAACTATTCGTTATTCACAACTGATTTCCTTTGAATAACAATCCATCCTGAATTAAATATTCAATCCATTGGCTTCTGTCTCTCAGAACAGGATTCTCACATGCTTCATAAGCATCCTTGAAATCTGAATCATCTCTGTACATATCCTTAAGTCTATCAAAACCTAAGGTATTCACACGAAACTCCTGTAGAATCAAACATTTCCTGCTCAATGCATCAACAACCTTGTTAGCATTTCTAGAAATGTGCTTTATAACAAAAGTAAAGTTCTGCATATATTCAACCCATTTTTCATGCTTCTGGTTCAGTTTTTCCTATCTGGTTATAAATTGTAAAGCATGGTTGTCTCTATACAAAACAAACTCTTTTTCAACCAGGTAGTGCCTCCATTTCTTCATCGCTTGTATGACTACATAAAATTCTTCATCATACATGGAATATTTCATCTTGGTCTCATCTAGCTTCTCACTGAAGTATGCAACTGGTCTACTGTCTTGACTCAAGACTGCTCCAATCATAAATCCACTCACGTCACATCTCACTTGAAATGTTTTACCGAAATCTGGTAGAACCAAAACTGGCTGTTTAATTATCTTCTCCTTTAAAAACTTGAAACTTTTCTCTGCTTCCTCTATCCAATGAAAATATTTATGTCTTTTCTTGACTATGTCCATCATTGATGCACAAATTCCACTAAAATTTCTGATGAAATTCCTGTAAAAAATGGCTACTCCATGGAAGCTTCTAACTTCAAAGATATTCCTTGGCTATGGCCACTCTTTGATTGCTTTTACCTTTTCAGGATCCATCTTCAACTCATTCAAAGAGATCACAGAACCCAAATAAATGAGTTCTTTCTTCATGAAAGATGACTTCTTCATATTTATCAACAATTTCTCTTGTTGAAACCTCCTCATTACTAGAGTTAACTGTCTCAAATTTTCTTCCTTAGTCTTACTGAAGATCAATATATCATCAAGATACACAATCACAAATTTCCCAATGAAATCCTTCAAGACTTCATTCATCAATCTCATGAAAGTACTTGGCGCATTCGTTAAGCCAAATGGCATTACAAGCCATTCATACATCCCTTCATTTGTCTTGAATGTTGTCTTCCATTCATCACCTTCCCTCATCCTAATCTGATGATATCCGCTTTTCAAATCATTTTTTGAAAACAAAAATTCTCCGGTCAAGAAATCCATCAAGTCATCCATCCTGGGTAAAGCAAATATGAACCTGATGGTGATTTTGTTTATAGCCCTCGAGTCCGTACACATTCTCCATCCACCATCCTTCTTTGGACTTAACACTGTTGACACAACGCATGGACTCAAGCTTTCTCTAATCAACCCTTTGTCCATCAAATCCCGTACTTTCTTCTTAACCTCTTCATCCTCCTATGGCGTGAGTCTATATGCTGCTTTGTTTGGTAAACTGGCCCCAGGTATAAGGTCAATATGATGGCTTATACTTCTTATGGGCGGCAACAAACAAGGTAAATTGTCCACCACTATATCAACTAAATTCTCCAACATTTCCTGAATTTCCTCAGGTAGATCATCTATTGAGGTACTGGTCAAGATGACTCTAGGTTTCCTCACCAAAACAAACTGCATTTCTTCATATTTATTTACTTCATCGAGAAGTTCCTTCCCACTCATGAGAAGTATAGTATTGCTTGTTTCTTATTTCACCTTCCTGTCTTCAGTTCGCAACAACATATGTGTCCTACCATTCTTCTCCAAGGTGTATGTGTTCTTTCTCCCACCATGAATAAAATTTCTGTCATATTTCCATGACCTCCCCAACAAAATATGATAGACATCCATGGGAATAACATCACATAAGATCTCATCTCTGTAACCCCCTATCTTAAATTCAACTAAACACTATTTAGTGATTGTTACCTGATGTCCCTTTTGCAACTACAAAACCTTATATGGGATTGGATGCATAACTGTCTCCAATTCCAGCTTTTCCACCATTTCTGTGGATACTTGATTTTCTGTATTTCCACTGTCCATTATTACCTTGCATACCCTATCCTTGGTCTTGCAAGAAGTTTTGAACAAACTGTTCCTTTGGACTAGATCCTCTATCTCTTTCTCTGGCTTCAAGATAATTTTCCTCATCATTAAGGATCTTTCGCCTTTTGCATCTTCTACCTCAAAATTTCACCTTTGCGCTTTGGAAACGTGAGCTTCGCCTCCTCCACCTATTTTTCTATCGGGGCATTATAAATATTTGTGTCTGATATTTCCACAGAAAAAACACTTTATTCACCACCTCTGCCTCTTCCTCTTCCTCTTTCTCGAGAAAAAGTGTTCCTGTCGACATATTGTCTTCCTTGTGAACTTCCTCCCCTTTCAGGGTGGTTATGAGGTTTCTTCTCTTCATCTTCAGGATTTTGTACTGTATCTTGGGAAAACTCTTTGCCTCTACTTTGAATTCTACCTCTGCCCCTCTGATCTTTCTTTTCAGGCCAATTTCTCTTCTACCTTCAGATAAATCTGATAAGCATCTTCTACATTCCTAATTGTCACCATGCTCATTTCATCCTGAATCTCATATCTCAGGGCATTCATGTATCTGGTGACCTTTTCATAATCACTCTCATGACGACTTTCTCTGATGTTTAACCTGTAAAATCCCTCAGTGTACTCCTTCACTACCATTCCTTTCTGTCTCAAATTTTTCATTCTTCGAAACATATTGATTTGGTAATCCCTAGGTATGAATTTGGATTTCATCTTCACGACCATTCTATCCCAACTTTTGATTCTTCGTTTTCCTTTGCAACATCTGTCAGCTCGCAGTTCATCCCACCACAGTGGTGCATGCCCTTTAAATCTAGTGACTGCATGCTTAACTTTCTTATCTTCTTCGATATCTTCATAATCGAAGTATTTATCCAGAGATCTAAGAAAATCTAGTAGCTCCTTAACGTCTAAGTTTCCTTCATACATTAGGATGTCCAACTTTTCCCTGGAACCTATTCTTGCAACAACTTTGAATAGACATTCCTCTGTAGGATCTTCAACTACAACTTCTTCTTTGACTCCGACTTCATTCTCATTCTCAGCCTCATTGACATCTCCAGTATCAGGTGTTTGCCTATGTGTTGTCTCCATAGCATCTAATTGAGTACGAATTTCTCTCATTTCCCTTTCCACGGCTGGATCAAGCATCGATATTTCTTGACGTCTCCTCGATGACATTGTTTCAATCTATCCACATAGAATTTAAATCACAACTTTCCTATGTCTTCCCTTTATAGAAAACAAAAGTTGTTAGATATTCTCTGATACCACCAGGCGCAACACTCCTACCTCAGCAGGGTCTACTTGACCTCCAGGTATTTGGATATTTATTTATCCCTGAGACAAAATGGATCTTTGATTCCTTACTGGAATCTTACGACCAAATCCACAAGTCCTTGTGTGAACTCCTCCTGCACGAAATAACACTAGGCGTAAGCTCTTTTACCACGCGACCATGGGACTATGACCATGACCTACACCAAGAGGCGTTTCGAGACTTGCAACCTCAAGAATATTGATGGGATACAAACCTAACACTCTAACTTTCAAAACCCTGAAATCCAACTAAGGGCCTAGCAAGCACTACCCTTCTCTCGTATGTCCACGTCGTGACCTTCCACTAGGGACTGGGTCCCAACTCCCAAATATTTCAGGACTTCACAATTAGGAGAATCAATGAACAACTCTGCCTTCACCTCCAAATATTATACCCTCGAATATCCAATCACTCTAGATCTATGGTCCATATCATCCGCTAACCAACAACTCCGATTAAATCAGTGATTCGCCTTTCACGACTTTGGGAAAGTCTTCACCTCTGATTCCCCGATGGCTGAAACCCCAAAACTCTTGGGTGTCAGATCGAGACAACCTCTATCTCTCTCGAGCCTTCAAAAGTGAATAAATCTTGGCTTTATCCTCCTCGCAGCTCTGCTTGATCTGATGACTCTCAGCAAATCAGCGCTTCTCCCTCTAGGATTTCCATCGTCCATTCGGGTCCTCAATGACTCCTGGCCAAATGACTTGGTAAAAAGATTCTAAAATTGATTTCCTCTAGGCTACTGAAATTTTCATCCTCCCTCTAAAATATTAGAACAAGGTTACCCATCCTGAACTTGTTCTTCCTTGTAACTTCTGGACTCTAAAGAATCCTATGCGCACACCTTGCACAACTTCCACAATGAGCTCTAGTTATCCAGCGATTCCAATTTTGTGCACTCCTTGTGACATAAATCCTTCAACCGCTCACTGGGTTGGAAAAAGTCTAAGACTTCAACCTACCTATGCACGCCTTGCATGACTCTGTGCTACACTTGCACTCCTGTTGGTATAAGAACAACTCTATCTCTCCTGAGCTTTTCTGAGGTAAAACTCATAATCTTGTCAACACACTCTTTGCGAAATTTCACTACTCTCCTTGTAGGAATTCTCAGGAAGATAAACAATTGAAACTTATACTCTCCCTCTCACAGAGTTCATACATTCAACATGAAATCATACACATAAAATCGTTGAAACAAATGCATAACAGAGCATATAGGCAAACTGTAAACATACCATTCAATAGATGCAAACAGTAACCATAACAACACCATGAAATTGAGTCAAAGGATTATTATATTAACTCAAGTGCTTCTATACATGGGTTCTGTCAAAACAACTATCTGCTTATACAACCTCTACAATTCTCCATTCTTCTCTGTTCTCTCTTTCCCTTCTGCCTCTAACTACTTCTGAGAGAATAATAATACAATACAATACATGAGAGGGAGATTTCTTGAGTTTTCCCTCCCACTACTCAAGCTATCTAATCAAATTAAAGCCTACATCTATTTTACATTGATTACAATAAATGGCTACAACCGACAGATGAGAGAAAACTCTCAAGATCTGCATTACAATAACCAAACCATAAAAGAAAATATATCTTTTCCAGATATTACATAAATGCTTTATCTTTTCAAATTCAAAACGTTCTCAAAATGTGCGCTGGTGCATCTCCAGTTGTCCTCCACCTTGCGCTTCTTGCGATGCCCCTGCATCACCCTCTTCCATAGAGCCCCTTGATTTTTCCCTTTGTCGAACAAACCCATTCAATTTTTTCATCCAGTGATATCCAACGACATGAGAGCACCCTAGTGAAATCAACCTCATTGGATAGGTGAATTGGAAGATGGACTTGCAAGTCCATAAAACTCGTGGGAATTTCCTTGTCAAACATACAAAAAATCTCAACTTTCTCTCGACGCCATCTTGGAATGCTATCCATATGAATCTCCCTTGATGTGATCCAGCATACAAAAGTAGTTAATTTCAATATGGCACGTCACAGGTCTTGGGCGAAGTCTTGGTTCACACAACCATGCACAAGCAAAGGATAATGACATTGCAAAATAGACACACACATCATTAATTTCCATAAAATTGTGAGTGCATAACATATTTATACTGATGTCAGTATAGAAGAAGAATCATGTATTCAACATACATAGCCTTAGAAGGTTCATATGGTCATGTGATTTCAACCTTGAAAAATTCTCATCTACAATGAAGAAACATTGTAGACTCGACCCATATAAAGAAGGTTCCTTCACACCCAATATAAGATCCTTCGCCATAGAAATATCATCTTTCTTCAAAATCCATGGGACATCATCTTCTTTAAAATACCAAGAGGGACCAACCTCTCCTCTAGTTTTATATCTTGGCCAATGTCTCTTTTTAGTATTCAAAGCAATACGATCTCTCCTAATAGCCAATGTGTCACTTTTATTCCATGATGTGTGCCTGCATAAATAAGATGAAACCTTTTTAAATATATGCATGGGATCTAGTAAGTGGCTAATATTAATATGCTCCAAAATATGGAAGCTCATAAAATACATGTTTCATTTTCATCCCAATGGGAATTTTCTCAACATAGGTGTAAAACAATTCAGGATCATCGAACATAGCTTCCTCATTTGAATCAAACAATTATTCCATTTCCTTCTGCTTCTTTGTGTCATATTCCCTATTCTGAATTTCCGGTGTAATTATTTCAGGTCTCCAGGTTCTCTCTGGTTCACCATTGAAAGTAGATGCAACTATTCTATAATGACAGTCTTCTGGGAGGAATACCCTCGAACAATCATACATCAACTTTTGTATTTCATTGGACAACCTATCCTTTATATAAGGTCCACAACATTTACATCCATGATACCCTTTTTTTACAATACCTACTATGTTATTGTATACATATCATGTTAGTGTCAAAATATAGTTTCACCAAATGAAGTATGCCAAATAAAATTACATATATAAACAAATTGATGAACATGCTTACCATAGGAAACTCCTAGTCCTAGATAATCATGCATGGTGTATGCACGTATTCCACACAATGTAAAATGCCTCTCCATTGGGATGGGTCTTGACACATCACATACATGTATCCCTTCCCATAATTGATTAAATTCATCGATCGGTGGTTGGAAGTAGACATCCATTCTCTTCACTTGTCTTCTACTCGAGACTATAAGAGACATCATAAGATGTTCATTCTTCACTAAATCCATCCATATCTATGCTCAATCAGAGGTTCCGTACTTCATCCTTGAATTTATTGGTCCATGTATCCTATATATGCTTCATGGATATTGAATATGTTAGGATTCACATAACTTTGGGCTCACTTCTATGTGAGGCATGCCACCCCTGCAACATGGCCAATTATTTTCAATGAAAGATCCTTTGAATCCTTGGAATTATAGGCATGCACCTCAATATCTTATGAAGACGACCATGTGACTTATCCTTATTTTTTGATTTATGGTACCTATCATGCCCACATTCTGGACATATGTCTTTCCCCACATATTCATTTATGTATATAATACAATCATTCATACTTGTGTGGTATGATATGTACTCAACAACCAACATTTTCAGCATTTTCTTTGTGTCTACGTAGCTATCAAGCAAGAAATTATCGCTCAGAAGTACCTTATCTTTGAGTGACCTACAATTAGTAGGAAATAGAAATTTACATTGTCATTAAGAATGAATAAATCAACTCTTTTCTTCCTTAATTGTGTGACAATATTCCTTAAAAATTTAGGGGACTTAATGGTTAGTTACCTCAAAAGTGTCAAGAAACACATGTCTGACATACCATACATTGCTTTCAAGTTGTACAATAACATTGTTGTCCCTAGTTGGGTAGACCTTCTAGACCCCTGTACTAGACCAAATAGAGGAGTGGTGGAAGAAAATTTCAGGATTACATAGAAGGTATCCATGACATCAACATCATCCCCTAGTTCATTTTGTTGGAATGCATATAAAAACATTCCCTCCATGTCCTGGGTATCTTGCAATAAATCATCTATACCAACCTCTATATCATTTCCTTCATCCCCAACATGTGACTAACTAGTGTTATTGTCAAGGTTTTGAATTGGTGACTCAGGACATAGTGGGAATTGAATAGGTGGTTGATTCAACCAATCTCGATATGCTACTTCTCCGATATCCTTTTGTTTAGCAATAATTTCGCGACTTGACATCATAGTGGGGTGCAATGGTAGATAGTGGACAAGTAACTCATCATGATAATCTTGATTGTAAAATTTTTAAATATTACATCAATAATATTAGTAACACAATGATTTTAATATGTTCAAACATTATGCCAAACACTTATTAGAAGCATGGCCATTTGTTTCCCAATAAAAAACATGACACCGATCCCTTTATAAAACAAATGTCGAACTAATCAATATGTTTATATT
Organism: Picea engelmannii; assembly: GCA_009831015.1. NCBI lineage: Eukaryota > Viridiplantae > Streptophyta > Pinopsida > Pinales > Pinaceae > Picea > Picea engelmannii. Next base: position 21,373 of record WSFP011433325.1, read on the forward strand.
AGTTCCATTGAA
>WSFP011433333.1:0-21384 GCA_009831015.1 Picea engelmannii
ATTAATTGTCTTGCTTCTTGTATTGTGGAAGAGTGATCATGGTCGAATGCCTGCATGGTCTGAAGGCAGCTCTGAACAGGTAAAATTTGATGTAATAATTTTTTTTTTATGATATAATAGTTGTTAATATGATTACAATATTTAAACTTTTTAATGTTACAATTATTTTCATAAATTTTATTGATTGATTTATTGTGTCAGGGTGACCGTGGAAAGTCACTTGCAACTACATCCGTCCAGGGTGGCCATGGAAATTCATTGTTGATGCTTGAATCCGTTAAGATCGAAATGGAAACCTCATGGGAATACCAATCCCCTTGCATTTTTATAGAGGTGGTACTCCTCTTTGTGTCAAGATTTTATTGGAATTCTAGGTTTTGAGGATAATGTAGGACTCTAGGAAAGTCCACCGTGATATTCAAAGAAATATAAAGATTGGAGTAAAATAAAAAATAAAAAAATTTCAAAAAGGAGTTCATGAGAGATGGCCATGAACCTCACACATCACATATTTGAAAGAGATAAGAAAAAATTCCTAACATCCATCATAGTTAGAACTAAATATTTTTTATCACATAAAATAAAAGAAAATGATTTGCACACATAAGAGAACTTTAATAGAGTAAACACATGGAGATCTCAAATGAAGATAATGATATATCAATCTCAAATACTTTATACTCAAAACTCAGAGTTATAAAATATAGTCAAAACTGATCCCGAAATAGTTCTCTTTGGGATTTATGAAAAATATAGAGTCTGTTACAAAGCCTTGAACTTTAAATGTGTTTGTCCTTAGGACTGGGATTGGGGATCCCACGGAACATAAAGAAAATATAAAAAAGAAATAAGTTGTGGAAATAATATGGTGGGTGATGATAGAGTAGAAATACCTGGAAAGAAGACAAGAAGAAGTTATCATATTTCGGTTAAACCTTTCTAGTTAAAGAAGTAGAGTAACTGGATGAAAAAATCTAATAAAGAAAGCAAGATGTGATCAACATAAACTTACGATGATGGTCTATCTCCCCCATTCACTTTATTGTTGTTATCCTTTTATTGTACTCATTGATTCTGATAGAAACCATCTCAACTGCTTCTTGGCCTTCCTTGGTTAATTTTTCAATTTCCTTTTTAAACCAACTTCAATGTAGTTTTTCATTGGTGCAATGTTTATTTCATGCATGATCTTAATATTGAATAATTCACCTTCCAAGTCTCTTAAGTCATGAGAAATAACATGTATTTCCTCCTCCATATCTTGATTGTTCACGGAATAATCAACCAACCAATTGTATATTTCTTCTTCATATATTCAACTATGCCATAAAAAAATTCAACTGATAACCCCTTAAATATCTCAACTTGCTCATCAAATTATTTTTTTGTTAGAAACATTGAATTTCAAATTAACTTAGGGTCTTTTACATCATTTTTGCTTCCTTCAAGATCTATCTCTATGAGCCTTTTGAACAATTATTCCCTTTTTAGTATGGCTTAGCTACATGCTTCTACAATGTTTTTCAAATTCTTAATCTTTTCCTTCCAACAAGCATTTAGTTGTTTAATTCGACTTGGAGAAGGCAAATCCTCTTCTCTTATTTTCAATTATGTCATGTTTAAAAATTTAATTCCAAATGGAAATATAGCATCAACGTAGAAACCTTATTCGTTCTTCAAATCAGTTTGCAGATACTCATGAAAAGCATGTGCCCTTGATCTGAAAGAAACAATGTTTGTTTATACCTCTCATGCTTTTGTTATTACTGACATTCTCTTTTTAACGTTTTTCTCCACATAACTTCGGACTATTGTGAGTAAACTTGAACATAATTTCAACTTAATGGAGAGTGTAGTTTGTTTAACCATTGACAAAGGACTTGCCAGGATTGGAAGAGGCATTAAGGCATTTTCCAATTCTATGATCCTTTCTTTTAACTTGGTATTTTCATCTTCCATACCATCAATAGAATCGTCAAGAGCATCCATGGTTTCCCTGTGGATTCTATAAATTTGGGACGGATACATTTCCTTCAAGTTGACCTCTATGCGAGATTTTTCCTTTTTTATTTTTTTGGTCACCTCTTTCTACAATCAATTTTTTAGACTCCTTATCAAAAACAACACTTTGGAAAGTAAATGACTCTTCTTCATTGGAGGTCTCATTTGCAACAAGTTCTAATAAACAATTTTGTTGGGCCATACTTTCTCATTGAACAATTGCGGAAAATGTTTTCTCGATGTCTACCTCTAGCTCCATGTCTTCCAGATAAAAGATATTGATGTCATTTTCTATAATATTGTCCTCTTCCTCTTGCCCTAAATTATTCCTCTTCTTTCTCACAAGGATCTTATGTGAATTCTCGATTTTCCCGAGGAGGGGGGGGTATTATTCTCTCCTCTGCCACTTGAACTATAGTTCACAGCCTTTCTAACTGGGTGATTCATTGGAGCATTACTTCAGGATGTGGTATTTTTGGGAGTAACAACTGGAGACTGCATGCTCCTTTCACTAGGACCCTTTCCCTTTTTCTTATAAAACTCATTAGTAATGAGTACAGTTTCTAAGTCACCATCATTTTGTACAGAATTACTTTGAGTGTTATCTTCTTCTTCATTCAAGATAGTATCGATGAACGAGTTACTGAATCCCACCGACAACATATGCTTCACAAATATTTTGTTAGGATCAAACCACTTTATCTTTTGGGCATACTTTAAATTTACATTATTGAAGTGATTTGCAAACCCATCAATTTTATTTATTTCTCTGAATATGAAATATCCAATATTCCATGGCAAGGGGATAAATTTTGTTTTCCTTTTTTCATTGAAAAAATGTAGCCAGAAGTTGTATTTCCTTGCCACCTCTATAATGAATAATTTTTCAAACACATGATACGAGAGAAAACAAGTATTTTCTTTGGAACAGAATATCCTTATGACACTATGATTCTCCATTTGTTATATTGTTCCCTTTTTCTCTAAGAATTTGTTATCATGGTCAGATATCCTTGAAGTATTTTCTCCCAACAACAACCTCTTGAAGACTGAGACAAAATCATTATAAACTTCATAAAAATACAAAGGGGTCTTATGTCTCCATAATGCCTTATACAAGAAGGTGGTTGTATCTATTTCATGAGTCACCCTTTTACTTATGGTCAATTTTGGGAATTGACAAAAATACACTATAGTGAATATCAAATAGGAAGCCTTAAAGAATTTTTTGTCCCTTTTATAGTGCGTTAACTGGAACGAGATTTCAATAGAAATTGGTTTTTCCCAGTCAAATATGGCATGTTATTTCACTATAAAATACAGGATATATAAAATCATGCGAGAGATAGAGGAAATGTTTTCCTAACCCATCAACCTGGTAAACAACCATGCAATTTCTTGAAATGGGTTTTTAAAAGAGTTGACCTAGATCTTGGTTATGTCTTTTGGAATAGACGTGGGATTCTCCAAATATTCAAGCAGGAGGTCAAGGCCATTTTTATGTTTCTTCAATAAATCTTCGTAGTCTTCTCCTTTGAGGTTAAGTGTTGGCTCTAGGAGCTTCAACATATTGTGAAAGACTTGCAATGAAAGGGAAATCAGAGAATGACCTTGGAGTTGTATAATTCTCTGGCTTGGAACGTACTTCTCCACACACCATGCAACAATTTATTTACAATCAAAGACCTCAGGAACACACCCTACGCGAGTAATCCTGAATACCCAAATTGCGTCTTTCAGTGTAGGAGGGGAGGAATAATATGAATATGCTATGGACCACTAAAAGTTTTGGTCTTCACGACCAAAGATATTTAAAGTATCACCACAAAATTGTTGTCTAGATATTGCTTTCATAGGTTGATGGGAGTATTCTTTCAACTGGATAATAACTTGAAATAAATATTTTCGGAGAGATGATAATAATATAACCTTTGGAAAATGGATTTTTAATTCAATTTAATCAGTAATTTCCTCAACCCTTTCACTATTAATGATGATCGTTTAGGAGCCTACACAATAAATTTTTATCATTAAACCACACTTAATGTATATTGGGAAAATCACAAAAATGGCGAGGATGGACAAGAGAAATTTTGAATATGGATATTTTCATGAACCCACCAACCCATGAACCTACGGTTATGGATGATAAAAATAAGATAAGTGTAGAAAAGTGGTTGGTCAGACTTGCATGCAAGAGAAATGAAATACTTAGGGGCTCGACACCTGCGACAAATTTGATGGTCATAATGTAGATCACAGAACTTTGGGTGCAAAGTGGATATCACAGGGCTTGGAGGATGAAGGTTTGAACCCGTAAACCCATGAAGTTGGAAAAAATGGCCAAGTATAATGTACAAGGCGGTCGTTCAAACTTATGACATAGGAAAGGGGATGGAAATTAAGGTCCACCAACTTGCCAACCTGCCTAATTTTGAAATACGACTAAGTATGGTAACTAGAAAGGGATAGAAGAAGGGAAAAAAGGAAGAGGGAAACAAGGGGAGGTATAGAAGAGGGAAAAGAAATGGAAAAAAAAATTGGAAAAATAGAATAGGGGAGGAAATTTGGAAACGAGAAATGATCTCAACAGTCACCTACAACTACGTCCATCCAAGGTGACCATGAAAATTCACCCACTATGCCACATCAAGTAAATGTTAATAGTAACTAAATATGATTACAATAACTAAATTTATTTAATTTTAAAATTAATTTCCTTAATTTATTGTTTGATGTTTGTAGGCCACACTCGATTTGGATGATGAGGTAATTGAGGAAGAAATATATTATTCAACAAAACCAATGGAAACTGTTAGGAAGGCCCTGAAAAGGGGAAACATATAATTACTTGGTTTGATAAGTAGAAGAACCATGACAGAGGAGATCAACACAATAATTAATGAGCTGAAATCCCAAATACATTCTAATGGGGTAAGTGGCATCTTTACATAATTTTATCAGCTATGACATATATTCATTTATAATTTTTAGTCTTATAGTTTTTATATGATATGATAAAGTCAAATATTCCTTTTGTAAGATTTCTTAAAACCCGAGAGTGGACAACTTACAGAGACCGTTATTGGTAGCAATGATGCTCCAATGTGGACACAACGTCAACATAGCATACCAATGAGGATTTTTTACTCTCTTGAGGTTGAACTCGAATCAAATGATGAGCATATTGATTTTGAGAAGCATGAAATTCTCGATCAGGACCATATAGACACTGGGACTCCACATGATGTTGGAAATGAACCTAGTTTTGATTGCGAGGAATATTATCCTGGATCAACATGGGTGAAAAGAATAGGATCACTAGATGTCACCTTTCTAGTGGATGACGGTTGTGTTCCAATAAAGATACAAAATATTGTAGGTATTTATTAATTAATTCATTGATTTTTATCATGTAATTGAAAAGCACATATGTTGAAATTATTTTAAATTAATGATCACAACGTTTTTTGCAAGAAAGAATGTATTCTATAGGAACTTGAATGAAAATGCATTGGAACTTTTTTGCCCCCACCATTCGCACAAGGTGGAATGTCCAAGATAGAAATTTGAAATATGAATTGATAAGCCATATGGTAAAATTGTTTGGAAATACATTCAACAAAAAAGTGGTCACCCATTTAGCTGGCGAGAGTTTAAAATATACTAGGGCCTAGTATAGGCAAAGATTGGAATATAACCTCAAGTATGAGTTCCCTCCCATGGTTTCGGAGAAAGAGTGGAATGCACTGATAAAGGATGCAAAGGAGAATTTTCTAAAAGACAAGGAAAAGAACCATGACCTAGTAAAGCACGGTATGACACATATCATATTTTTAGTGAAATATGCTCAATTTTGTTTTTTTGTTTTAAATAATAATTGTGACATCTAACATATTTAAAAATTTCATAGGCTTCCCGACACCTCCAAAGAAACAAAGGATAGAATGGAAAATCACGGGAAAAATAAAATGGGACATGGTGGCTACAAAAAACTAAGAGCACAAATCATAAGAATTAAATGATTAATTGTGGTGAATATTTATTTAACAGTAGAGAAAAATAATAATTGTTTTATTACAAGCAATTTTAATGATGTTATGCATTGCAAGGAAATACGCTCAAATCCATTGCCATCGAGGAGACCTAAATCTTAGTTTCAAGTTTGGTTTTCAAAGTGTGGTTGAATATCAAAAAATCTTAGGGCAGACGCCAATCTCCCCAATTATGCAAATGCAGGTAAATAAAATCAATAAGGCCATCATTGTAGTGTACTTGTAAAATCTATTCATGATTGATTATATCACCAATAACTAAATTTTCATGTTTGTTTTAAGTAGGAGAACAACTGAAAGAGTGAGGGTAGCACTACTCAACAACTACTAGTTGATAGTGGGGAGCACCTCTCGCATGATATTGGGGAGAAGACTATCCATTTATGTATGTATGCTTTAGAAATAGAAGTATCTATTATGATTATAGATATTTATTTGCTAACATGTACTTATAAATTTTCTTCCTTCAATGGAAGAGCATGTAGCTCATGAGGCTGAAGTACAATAGCAACAAATGACGCAAACAATGAACACACCAGTTGTCACGACTAGACAGACAGGTAAAGAGAAATATTGTAATGTTATTCGAAATAATGAAATATTTCTTTCAATAATATTTTAGCATATCAATATGATCATTTTTGTTGTTGTAGTTGATGCCAATTTGCATTTTCTTGCATGCCCTACTCATCGACATACCAGAATTACGGTACGTGAGCGAATGGAAACACAATGAACACAACTAGGAAAGGGAGCAAAATATACATTGCAAGATGAGAATGATTATATCACACTCGTGGGTTTTTTTAGAAAAAAAAAAATAATAATTTATTGTATAAATTTATGACTTTTATTTTGATGACTATCGTTATTAATATGAATGATTGTTTATATAACTTTCCTCCTTATCCATGAATGTTTATATGTTTGTATGTCTTGATGAGTTTCCTACTTATGCATGAATGTTTATATGTTTTCTATGTAAAATAAATCATTTATTGGGTATGGGGAATTGAGAGTGATGTGAGGGGGGGGGAGGGGCCATATGAGCTTCCACCTTCATGTGGTTGGGCCTGTTCAGTAGAGAATAACCTATTCTTGAAACAAAGAGAAGCTCATTAAGTTATTCCACTTTAGTATTTCTATTGTCTTTTACATGTTTAAATGACTGTTTATTTTCTTATATATTATTTACTCATACAATTTTTTTGTCTTTGATGATTTACGCAAGTCTTGGTGATGGAAATGAAACTCGTGGACAACTCATTTCAATTTGTATGGGCATATGGGCCTAGCGAAAGGACATTGATAAGGTTAGGGTTTTGACATGTTTTTTTATAGTCTAGTTAGCCCATTAGTTTTATTCTATTAGTAATTGATAATTGGGTGCCTATTTTACAGTTGCATGTTTTTTATAGTCTTTTACAGTTGCATGATTTTTATAGTATTTTACATTAGATCATTTGGTGTTTTATAGTATTAGTTGGACTCTTATTTCGAGATGATTCCTGGTTAGAAATTTACTTTCCACATCATAGATGTATGAATTGATTAATGTATATATTCTTGATGGTTGATGATGGAGTTCTATACTCAACACCCCTTCATGCTTACCTCCACTAATAATTGAGTATGATGAGCCTAGACACCTATGTTATTTCCCATACTATGATGAATATTGACATTTCTTAATGAAAGAATGAAATATTCTTGATATTGGCTATGAAGCATTGGTAAATATTAGATGATTATTAACATGTCCTTAGTGGTATGGTTAATATTACATATATAATTATTGTCCAAGATACTTATTGATGTTTCAATACTATGGATATCAATGATAATGTTGCATATTCTTGACAATAGCCACATAGTTATGATAACCCTTGATGAGGATTAATATTATTTTTCCTATTATTATGTGATTCACCCTCATATGATTCATACATACGTGGATGAACTATTAAAGAGATGTTTAATTATATGTATGCACCTATGTTGGACACCTTGCCATTGATTGGTTTCATATTATTATTGAAGATGTATATGTTAAAATATTGAGATTGGTTGCTTAGTTGTAGGTTTACTTTTAAATTATGATTGTACTTTGAATTTAACTTAACAATCCATAATCAAATCATAACAGTAAAAAACATATACAATTACCAGTATGCATATTAACACCACATGTACCTTGGGTAAACCCTATACAGGGAGAAAAATCCCAGCAAACAAACTTCCTTTATTGGAAAGATAATGTATGACCACTTACAAAATATCCACCATGAAATTATGCTCTTAAAGAGCTTTCCAATATGAATTTGAATTTGATTGACAGAACTGAAAAAAAATAGAGACCTTGCTATCCTATTATGTTGTTAGTTACCAACATTGTGGACATAATTCACACGTTGCCCTAGGATCCCTTTGTTACATTTTCTACTGATATATATCATCATTGATAGGAGGGTACCTGCATTGTCTTTTTGGATTGATATGTTGCATATTTATTGACTGATATGATGCCTCTTTATTGACTGATATGTTGCCTCTATATTAACTGATATATTTCCTCTCTTTTAACTGATATACCAGAACTAGCATGGGTAAACTTATTGTTGCCTTTGTTGGACACCTATGCTACCTCTCTTCTTTCAAACTTACGTTGCATAACAATTGTCTTGGAATGAGGGTTGACCTTTGTATATGTAGGCGCATTGAAGGAGGAATATACAGCTTGAAATAGTAACTTTATTGCATGTGTAATCCAACTCCACTTATCACTTCAACTCAAATTTAGAACTAGAGATGTGACTCAAATTAAAATTGAAATTAACTCAGTTCAAATTTAGAACTGGACATGAGACTAAAATTAGAACTTTGACTTGAGACTCAAGTTAGCATTACAACTCACCCTTGTGACTTGGAAATGAATGGCATGCCAACTCAACATGAAAATCGACCTATCACTAGACATGCATGTATGCCATCTCATCATGCACTTGAAATCCATGCATGCCACTTATCATGCATGCATTCCATGCATGCCATGCATGCAAATTGACTTTTACAACTCATTCAACTTGACTCTTAACTTGACCTTTTACAACTTGAGTTTAACAACTCAATCAACTTGACTCTCAACTTGGAAATTTGAATTTCACTTCATGGTGCACAATGTTGCATGTGCCAACGCACTAGATCAATACATTTACATCATTTGCAATCTAAGGAATATTGTTTGTTTCTAGCTCATAAAAATTTTACGTTCAACCTAACTTTTTCTAGATACCTTGACTTTTTCTCATAACTCACAACCCTTGACTAGGCTCACAGAGGTTGTACATTCCCCATGAATTTTTCACTATTTTGTCTATGATCACAGAGGTTGTACGCTCCCCATGACTTTTTCAATAGACTGTCTATGCTCACAAAGGTTGTACATTTCCCTTGAATTTTGCATTAGACTTACATCTTGACTTTTGTACTTTCCTTAGCTAGACTCACAAGGTAATATAGCATCTTGTTCATCCTGAATTTTGGTTTGACTCACAAAGGTTGTACATTCCCCATGACTTTTGTCAATACCTCAAAAGACTGGTTGATTCTCCTAATAACCCTGGATAGTCTGAGGGTGCCCATCTGGCCTCTCATTGGATAATGACTATCGATGTTGCCAAATTTAACACTATATATGTGGTAGATACCTTGCTATGATCATGATTATTGATATGATTGCATACCTTGTTATTATTATTTATATGATTGGATGCCTTGCTATGATTATTGGTATGATTTCATATGTCAATAGGAGTAACACTATTGTTGGTCTGATATAATAACTTCTCTAGTTTCCTCATCAACCCTAGTGTCTCACTCTAAGATGACAAGTACATAGAGAAGAGTACAATGATGATGATATGAAATTACTCTCTCCTATATATATATATATATATGAGAGGTATTAGAGCACAAAAAATATATGTGCGCCTAAACCACTAAAATCAACCTACAAAGCCACAAGTAGGCTCGGAGTGCTACACTTCAAAGGTACAAATTTCAAGCTCCAAGGTGATGTCATAGACAAGAAAGGATCCAATGCAAGGGTACTCCATGAGATGTGACCAATGTCCCTCCTCCAAGTTTCCAAGGACTTCAATGATCCTCCTCCAAGCCTCCAAGGAGACCAATGCACCTCCTAATTCATGTACCCCACTGGCTCATTTTCCTCTCATGAACGTTGTCATGATACATGCATACCAAAGTCAACTTCATGATTCCATTCAAGAATACATGCCACCTCATGATGTATAAGGCTCAATAACATCCTCTTTAATGCCAAATTATCCTCATCCAAAGTAAGGTGTTCTCCAATCATACAACCTCCTCCATGTGGCTAGCATGTAGAATGTCACAAATTTATTTGAATCTCTCCAATGCCATGAGTAATTTCATGTCCTTATGAAAAAAATAAAAATTAAAACCTACAGTGCTCATCTCTATAATGAAGAAAAGTCATGGCAAATATAACATTCTTGCGGCAATAAAAAAAAATTCATTTGTTTTTTTCCACAAACATTTGTCTATATAGCGATGAAATATCGGGGCAAATATAACATTCTCATGCCAATAAAAACTTTTCATTTGTGTTTTTCCACAAAAAGTGGTCTATATAGCGATGAAGAATCGTGGCAAATATAACATTATTGTGGCAATAAAAACTTTTCATTTGTGTTTTTCCATGAACAACTGTCTATATAGTGATGACAAATCGTGGAAAATATAACATTCTCGTGGCAACAAAAAATTTTCATTTGTGTTTTTCCACGAACCGTTGTCTATATACCGACCAAAAATCGTGGAAAATATAGCATTCTCTTGGCAACAAAAAATTTTCATTTGTTCTTTTCCATGAACATTTGTCTATATAGAGACGAATAATCATGGGAAATATAGCATTCTCGTGGAAACAAAATCTTTTTATTTGTGTTTTTCCACAAACATCAGTGTATATAGTGACAAACAATCGTGGAAAATATAACATTCTCATGGAAAAAAAACTTTATGTTTGTGTTTTTCCACGAACATTTGTTTATATAGAGACAACAAATCATGGAAAATATAGCATTCTCGTGGCACCAGAAACTTCTCATCTTTGTTTTTCCACGAACATCTGTCTATATAGTGACCAAAAATTGTGGCAACAAAAAAATTTCGTTTGTATTTTTCCACGAACATATGTCTATATAGAGACGAAAAATCATGGCAAACATAGCATTCACATGGCAATAAAAACGGATATTTGTTGCTATATGGATGAATGTTTGTAAAAAAAAAACATCCGCAGCAAATTCTTATAAAAAAAATAACATGTGGCAGCCATATTTCATGGATATTTCCATGATGAGTTCATGTTCGTCAATATAGCAACGAAAAAATATCCATTAAAAATAAGACCTGCTTTGGTGCCAAGTTCAACAAAGAAGTGTCACAATAGCAACGAAAAAGCGTTACAAATTTTGTCATATTTAGCAGTGACACTACATGCCCATTCTAACTAAGGACTCCACCAAGTCATTCCTTTCATGCATCCATTCACACAACGAAGTCTGCATCTGAATAAAAAATTCTCAAAAACGACGCACTTGTCAACAAACTCTTCAAGTGTTGAAAACTCCTTAGACAATCTGGAGCCCATTCAAATAACACACCTTTATTTTGCAAGGATGTAATTGGATGAACAATATTTGAGAATCCTTTAATAAACCTTCTATAATAACCTACAAGTCCCATAAAGGACCTCACCTCTATGACATTTCTTGGTGTCGACCATTCCTCAATAGCTTTTATCTTTTCCAGATTCACAATTATTCCTTCCTTGGAAATGATATGACCCAAATAATGAATCTGTCACTAGTAAAATGAGCACTTTGTCAACTTTACGTAAAGTTGATGCACTTGGAAATAATGGAGGACTAGATAGTTACGTAGATGAACTCTACCTCCTATTTAATGTAGATCCTAATTTCAAGGTGTCTGTTGTAACCGATGAAGTAGAATCATTTCCTATATTATGATGTAATGTGTCCTCATTCAATAATAGAATGTGAGCGTAGCCTCACTTGAGTGGTTTTCTGATAATTCTAAGTTGGTATCAGAGCCACATTGGAGATCGGTGAGACCCAACTCTCTGAGGAAAGATCCAAAGTGAAAGATCTCAAATTTATTTGGAAAAATCACCAACGCCCTCCTATACAGTGTTAGAGGAGTGTCGACACTCTAACACTTATGAAATTGAAAAATTTGGATCCCCAACACTCCTGTTGTATGTAGCTAAGAGCGCTTTGGCGCTAGCGCTTTCCCTCTCACTCTCCTAGAATGTTGCATGCTTAGACCCACGCTCCCCCTGCAATCTTAATGAAGCACTAATGCTCCCCTTCGTGAGTTCAAAGAGCGTCGACCATTTGTTGGGAAGCTGATTCCACGTGGAAAGCAAATAAATGCAGGTACTATGTATTTCAAGAAGAGACAAGGCAAATCTGTGGGGATTTTCAGAGCTCAAAGACATTGAGCATATTGTGAAAATGGTCCATCTTTATAACCGAGGAGGATTATCTTTGGGAAGCATGAGCTTTTGGAGCATTGAAAAAGGGGCACGCAGAGTTAAGTTGCCTCCTCCTCCTCCATTCACGATTTCTTATGAAAATAAGGAAGGAGTTATATTTTTTATTTCTTTATAAATCATATAAATCGTGAGGTGGAGTTATGAATGCATGAAGGATTATATTTTAATGGATGGCCAATGATTTAAAGGTGGATGCATGTATGTGTATTAAAAAAAAATGTTTTTTAAGGAATATATATTTTTTTATACATGTAGTGATGTTAAGGTTTCTATGATAGTTACAACTCTTGGAATTCCTTAAACTTTCCTTAATTTCCCTTACTCATCCAAGCAAGTAAATTCCTTATTGGTACAGTCTAAAATGATATGATGTTGGTCTAACCAATCCATACCAATGAGGAAATCATACAAGTCCAAAGGTATGATATTCAAATAAGATTTTGTGTGCAGTCCATTCATTTACATTGGGCATTCCTTAACCATCTCATTAATCTTTTTTTTTTCTCCTGTAGCTAACTGCACCAACCAATGTTTTCCAAGATTGCTTCTCGATAATTGGAATCTTTCCACCGTCTTACGATTTGGATAACTATGACTAGCTCCTAAATCAATTAAAATAGCAATGGGTTTGTCATTAATATTACCTTCCACTTCAATCATGTGCGAATGAAACTAATATTTCTTGTTATCCAAGGCTACGTAAATCCTTGGTACATTTCTTTCCATGTATTCAACTATTGCAACTTGTTGTACATTGTGCGTAGTCCTCACTTTTTCACCTCTTTGAGAGAAATCTATGCACATATAAGCTCCGCCACAACTCCAACATAGAATAGGTTGTTTCCATGGATTTTTCCCCACTTTCTTTGTCATTATGGGATCCTTGAGAGTTGGTTTTCCTTGTGTATTATTTCTAAAAAAGGTGGCTTAGCCCCCTTCTTCCTATACTCCATCTTGATTTCTATCTTTTCTTCCCAAGATTTTTACAAGGTCGGGCTTCCACTTTTCTAATCATAAAGACATTTAGCGCACCTTATAGTTTCCTCCAATGTATTGGGTTCATCATAATGTATCTTGTCAGTAATAAGCGATAGAACCCCAATCAAGTACCTCTGAATTTTAACTTGCTCATCCTTGATGATTGTAACATATTATAGAAGAAACCTCTTTCATACTAATCTATCGTCATACTCCCAAGCTTGAGTTCAAACAAATCCTTCATATTATTTCCATATTATCTCTTGGTTAAGTGTTTCTTTTGAAAATACCTCCTGAATTCCCTCCAACTAACCTTCTTCTCATCAATTTGTTGCACTTTCATGAACTGATCCGACCACATTGATGTTTTTCCTTTTCGTTGATAGATGGAAATTCTCCCTTCTTCCTACGCAGAATAATTATGCAACTGTAATTACTTCCTCATACCTAGCAACCATGTCTTTGAATCTTCATCCTCCATGTGCTCACCGTCAAAGGTAGAAGGCTTGATCTTATTCATTTCTCCATGTAGTTCATCCACCCTAGTCCTTCTCTTATGCTATCTGACAGGAGATAGACTTGTGCTATTGTGTGATTTCCTAAGTGAATGTTTTAGTGAGTGGTGATGATTCCTATCAACACTTCTTATTCCTCTTCTCTTCTCATCATGAGACCTACAAATTCTTGACCTACTCGACTATGTCTCCTTATCCATTTTCTTTTCTATTTTTTTCAGGCTTTGCATCAATTTGACATTGAAGTCATCTTGCTCCTCCTTGGATTTCATAATCCTTTCATTATCAACTTTATATCTCTGGACATATTTTTGCAATCCCTTTATCGTTTCTACCAAGTTAATGTGCTCCTCCTTGGATTTTGTACCATAAGCACCCAAACTGACATACAAATCTCTGAATTCATCATCATGGATAAAATTTATGTGTTTTTATTCCATGCTTCTTGACTTTTTTCACTAATTTTTTCCTGTTCTAATCACTAATAATTTTACAAAATGTGCAAGAAACAAGATTTTTTAGATGAATTCATGAGACAACTTCATGAAAACTCTACACCATTTTGTCAGAATCATTTTTTATGAAGCCCATGCACGCACAGGTATTCAACACATGGCAATGCGCGATGTCAATATTTGAGATATACACAGCGTATCAGTAGTGCGCATGCACCACAAATTTTCTTCACGCAACCTCAATATTTAGTGCTCACACTCGTGCACTATTGTTTATTATGTAGTTCTAGTGTTGCATCCCACAATATCCAACAATTTAGTGCGCAAACTTGTGTACTGTTATTTTATGTGCACCATGGCCACTCTATAATTCCAAAATCGACACATCCAGGCTCAGTGTTGAAACCATAGTTCTGATACCACAATGTAACATCCCTAGCCACCTAGGTTTGGCCATGTCACACAATCCCAACTTATGTCACTCTGAAATCAATTTGTAACATCCCCATTACCAAACTTCTTTTGATACCAATTCGTAACATCATCCAACTTACTACCTAAAATTTTATTCCAAAATGCATTGCATATATTCTACTCTATAACACTAGTCTACACATAATTACTTGAAGTAACGAGATCATCCCCAAGTTGAGTCACACCACACAAATTACAACAGTGGAAGTAAATCAAAAAAACTTCCCACACAATCATATTTAAAACACAACACTAATGTGTGCATAATCCATATAGAACATGTGCCCATTATTGTGTGGGAAGAAATTCTCGCATCACACACCAATTATGTTTTCCTTATGTGCACGGACTACTTCCTTGTGCACAGAAGTGAATCCTAACTCTTTAGAACCTAGAGTATTTCCCAGTTTGCACGGTCATTCTAACTTCTCCACAAAAAATCATGACCATTAACATAAGGATAAATTAACAGGAAAACTAACAATAACTATCATACTCATACATGACAACAAATATTGAATATCAACACCACACATACACGTAAAAGTAGCATAATACAGAATAACAATAATTACTTATATGAAACAACATACAAGAATTAAACCCATGTTAACCACAGATAATTAAGCACACAATAAATGAGACAAGGATGTAAAGAACACTTATCTTTTATGAAAATTCACCAACTGCGCATAGAAATAAGACATTCCTCCCATCCATAGACTTTGTTTCTCATAATATTTCAGCAACAGGTCACCCCCAAGTTGGGGCTTAACTCCACTAGGGAAAAAGGGTTCCTAGTGACAGGATAAGGTCTGATACTCAAAATAATTTCTCATGCCATGGTCCCACTACTACATCTAGTATACGGTCTCTCATTCCCCACGCACCTGTCAGACCCAAGGAAGTGTTTCTCTTCTTTTCTCAGTAGTCTCTTAGCTTCCCCACTTCCCTTCTAGGGTTCCTAGCAATAGGTCAGACAAGAAGTCTCAAATCCTTTCAACTAATTCTCGAAACACTAAGGAACCATTCCCATCAAATATCTCACATGGATATAATTATCACGGGCCTAACAACCCACCTCTTCGACGACAAATATCTCACCTAGAAAGACTACTCACGGGCTTGACAACTCGCCTCTTTGACAAACAATATCTCATTTAGAGAGACTACTCATGGTCCTGACAACCCACCTCTTCGAAAATAAAACTACGATGACATTACAGAAAACCCCTTACAAGCTCTTCTCTGCAAATAAGATAATAGTCGTTCTTTCTCAGATGGTTCGACCCCTTTTGCCTTCAACTCGACACTTGTCACCGTCGAAAGTAGATTTAGACACTTGGTAACCTGTTCCCATCCCTCGTGAACTTAGGATAAATAAATATCCATAGATTACAGTTTGCATAAATGT
Organism: Picea engelmannii; assembly: GCA_009831015.1. Classification (NCBI taxonomy): domain Eukaryota; kingdom Viridiplantae; phylum Streptophyta; class Pinopsida; order Pinales; family Pinaceae; genus Picea; species Picea engelmannii. The sequence continues at coordinate 16,518 of WSFP011433333.1, forward strand.
TAATAAAATATTGCCTAGGACTTAAGTCCCACCCCCTTCCCATTTTTCCGATGTATTTATCCCCCCATTTCTTTTCGCTTGACCTCTCTGCGTGTAATGATTTGATATTATTAATAATTTGAGTATGACTACACTTTATGAGGATATGTGCAATAGCCTATTAGTGTCCTGGCTAACAAGCCTCATAATCACACAAGATCTCTAGCCTCAATACATATAAAACCATACATCTATATATATATATATATATAACTCAACTCGGTGTGCACTCCTAAATAATCCAGACACACTTACCCATGTGTGTGAAACACTGTGAAATGTGTGCACCCTTTATTTTATAATAAATCTTTGTGCACTACTAAAGTGCGTGCAAAACCAAACTTGGTGCCCACGACTCACCAACCTATATGTAAAATTACATTTACACTTGGTACCAATGGCTCACCAACCTATATTTAAAATTACAAAGGGTTCAGATTAGGGACATAACATCACTCTTCATAATTTTGACTCCTCCCTCTATCAAAATCAATTTGTTGATGATACTATGCTCATGGGAATCCCTTCCACTAGAGAAGTTATAGCCTTCAAAAGAGTTCTCGAGGAATTTATGGAGGCTTCTATACCTCCATCAATCATCTCAAGACCCAATTTGTTTTTTGAAACACACCTCTTCTTGTTCAATTTCATGTGTCACACATCCTTGTTCTCTCTTGGAGCTCCCTTACATCCAAATATCTCGGGGCCTCTCTCCTTGAATTTGTTTCTCATAAGGCCTCTTAGGAAAATCTCCTTTCACAGATTGGAAACAATATCGCTAGTTGGAATTTCAGATCCTTGAATATTGTTGGTTTACTTATCCCTCTCAAATCTATCATCCAAGATATATCGCTCTATCTCTTCTTAGTGCTTGTTTCCTTATGTAGGAGCATTGCTCCATCTCATCACGTGCCAGTCAATTAACTCGTATGGTGCACATTCAAGAAAGGGAGAGTCACCGCCCTCTCATTTTTCCTCGAGAATCAAAAGCGTGATCCGGGCATTTAATGATGACAAGATGGAAGAGCCAGGTTGTGCCTTTGCACAAGATGGAGATAAGGTCACCATTAAGTGGTTGACAGCAAGAGGGATCTGCATCCGATTTGGATAATATTTCCATCATTGTAATTTTCCCATTATATAGGCGTTTTGAATGGTGATTTGACACCACTAGTTTAGCTTGAAAGGAAATCTTGTTGAGCCCCTATTGTATAAATATTTATATTGTTTCCAAGTATAGGTTATTGTAGGCATATGCATAGGAGATAGGGAGAGACCCACAGAGAGACGAGACTCAATTGTAGCTCGAAATCCACTATTTTAATTTGACATTCCACCATCGTTAGAAAATGACATTTTTCCTGTTATCAATTTCTTTGTACTAGATTATGTGTTATGAATGTCGTTTATATGCATTTTAATTGTAGATGAATGTTAGAAATTGTCTGCAGGGATAGAGATACAATTTTCTATCCGTGAGTGTGTTGAGTTAACTATGGTTATCTAGGCTAAGTGAACGGAGTGCGTGACAGAGAGAGGAAAATATGTGAGCCAACGTAAGGAGTGCATGTCTGAACTCGGTGGAGTCAGAAGAGAAACTGTCAGGAGGGCATACCAGGTTAATTCACAAACTCAGGAGGAAATTTCAAGGTGGTTAAGTACCTTGGAAAGAAAGAATATGAAGGAGGAAACACAATCCAGAGTTGCTAAACACTCTAAAACACTCTGCCAAGAGGGAATCGAGTTAGTATGAGCATGCACAGGAGAAACATTGTTGGGTGTTGGAATCCTTAAGAAAATCCCAGAACTGTTGAACATTCTGAGGAAAGAAGGATTTGCAAGAGTACATCGACAAAGGACAGGAGATGCCTTAAACACTTCTGTAAGCTAAGGGAGAAGTCGTCGAAGAATAAATCTGAGCGCAAGCACTGAGGCAAAGATACTATAAGTCCATATCACAAGATCAAGGAGGAAGAGGAAGAAATGGCAAGGAGGGCATGAGGAAGTTCACAGAGGAACAGTAAACTTTGAAGGTTTTCAAGTCGAGCAAAGTCACAGAAGATTCTGTGCAAAACTATGCAAGGAGTGTAGAAGGAGTTAGAGAACAACCTAATTCTCTAAAGAAATAATTTGCGCTAAGTGTGAAAAAGGGTTCGAGGACTTTTCGAAGTCCCAAAGACAGCGAAATCGTCCATCGTCGGAGGAGATAGGTGGCAAAAGATCGAGAGGTTCGGGAGCAGGAAATTTGGGATGTTTGTCAGGTGCAAACAGAGATCTCTGTGAATTTGTGAGGTGCAGAGTGATTATGGACCATTGGATCCATAAGACACGTGGCAGAGATTCACGCAATTCATAGGAAGAACCCTTTGAGAAAATTCAAGAGGAGAATATCCAAAGAGCTGAGAGCCTAAGTAATCTTGGTCGTCCATTGGGATAGGAAATGTGGATTTGGGATTGACACTTCTCTAATTCAAAAGTTGGGAAGGACATATTCGAGAGAATATAGGATTTGTGAATTCTAAACTCAGGAATTGATCACAGTTGTTGTTCGCGAGAGGAATGTGGACCGTAGATCAAGTCCTAGAAAATTCATCGATTCAGGAAACGGGAAAAAAGCGAGTAATCAGCTCATGAAAGTTATGAAGTATGGAGGCACAAAGGGAAATCTCCCACATTCTAAGTCTGTGGTCATATCAAGGAGGAAACCTAGCACAAAGAGCTAGCATCTGTTGACGTTAAGAAGGAGAGGGTCTGTGGGTGCCACATAACCTGCACCGAGAAGGTAAAGGGCCTGTGTCAAGTTAAATCAGTTCCCATGAGGATCCCAATGAACCATTCCTTTCGGTGACTTGAAAAATCATAGATCGGTAGGTCAGGCAACCCCAAATCCAGAGGGAAGGCGGTGGGGTATGCACCATTTCCCCCAACTGAATTCTTAAAGCTATCAAATATATCCAATGAAATTTTATATGGAAGGGAACTAACTCGGTCATAAAATGGGCTTTGGTTTTCTTGGGACACTCTATGTTTTCCCAAATTAAAAAGAGGTTTGCGGCTATGAGACCCTGAACTCCTCAATGATGTCCTCGGTGCCAAAACTTGGTGGAATTGAATTCAAGCGAAAGGAGAAATTTGGTGCAATCTCTAGAAAAAAAAATATTCCAAAGACATCAATCCCTTGGATCTTATCGGAATGAATAGTGACAAACCCAAGTCCCTCATTTGGAACACAAGTTGGAAAAAAAAATATCTGATTCTAAATCATAGTTTCTAGGAAATCAAGGATTGGAAATCTGCTCTCTTTTGGGAAGACTCTATTAAGAAAATTCCCCAAATTCAAAGCAACCCAAATTTCCTCACTCTCAAAGGCATCCTTAAGGAAGGAAATGGAAGCAAAATTTGTCCCTACTAGAACTCCAGACCAGACTCCTCTATCTATAGGTCTTGGACCATCTACCTAGATCATATTCGTCTTCAATATCATTTTGAATTATCTTCTTTAAAAGAAGAGATTCTCAATCATAGAATCAAATACTCAAATAAGATAGACAAAATAATATGGGGCTATAAGTTTGAAGGTAAATTCAATCTCAAAGAATCTTATTCTCTTACATCCATGCATGCTTTAGCTCCCTCGAATGACATTTGGGATAAAATATGGCATGTTAATCTCTAGCCCAAAGTGGAAACCTTTTTATGGTTATCTTCCCATAGGAAAATCCTGACCTGGGATCAACTTCTTAGTAGAGGTTTTGAAGACCCTGGTCTCTGTGCTATGTGCCAATAGGTAGGATTTTCCCTACAACACCTCCTTAATTCCCGCTCTTTCTGTTAAGAACCAAATATCAATATAGCATAGAAAAACCTCAGAATAAGTACTCAACACCTTGAAAAAGAGAGAAATTCAGATAATAATCCTCTTCAAGGGGGAAACCTCCTTATGCCCACATAAATGTACAATTACAAGATGATTCCAAATGAAAATTTCTCCTTGGTATATATAGGAGACTAGGAGGTATAATTACAACTAATGGACTAAAGCCGACATAAACAAAATAACATTTCTAATGTAATATTCCCCAATTAAGGGGTAATGAGACATTATTTAGGGTTTAGCATGCCCCTCCCCTTGAGACAAGTGTTGTCTACAATGCTTTAGTAACTCTGGATGCTTCTGTATAAAAGACTCATCTTCCCAAGTGGAATCTTCAGCCGGTAGTTTCCTCCATTTAATGAGATACTCTACAATGGATCTATTCCTAAGCTAGAGAATTCTTGTGTCACTGATGGATTCAGTCTCCAATATGATTTTTCCTTCCTCGTCAATTTATGGAAATATAGTTTGAACTGGGATCTTGTCATCTATAACCTTCTTTAAGCATGAAACATGGAAAACTAGGTGTACTCGTGAAGATGCAAGCAACTCCAATTTGTATGCCATAGTACCAATATTTTTCAACACCTTATAAGGGCCATAGTACTTTGGTGATAATTTATTATGCTTCTTGGCTTGCTTGAGGGAAATTTGTTTGTATGGTTGTAGTCTTAAAAACATCCAATCTCCTACTTCAAAAATTATTTCACTACGATGTTGATCTGCTTGTTTTTTCATGCGATTCTATGTCATGGTTAGCTTGTTCTTTAATATTTGGAGAACTTTTTGTTGATGCTCGATGTTATCTTCCATTGCTTGAACCTTAGATTTTTCTTTTAGAGAAGAAGTGATGGAAGGAGGGTGGTATCCATAGAGTGCCATAAATGGTGTCATTTTTGTTGCAGTATGAAAGGAAGTGTTATATCACCATTCTGCCAAGGGCAACCATTTGAA
>ML866891.1:0-11863 GCA_009831015.1 Picea engelmannii
CCTATAATTCTTTATAAATATTAATATAATCTTATTATATAATTCTTTATAAATCTTAATATAATGTTATTATATATAAAGATGAACAAATGATATATTAGCAACATTATTATTGACATAAACAAGGGTAGAGGTTGCAAGAATGTATCCTCAAATTTTGGAGGTTGAGCCTCTCTTAAAAAAAATAGATGTGTTTGCCAAATATTGGGGAGATTTGCGCAGTCATATATGGAGACTAAGACACTCTCCCCAATCCTGAATTCTGAAAAGAAAATGAAAATTTATGGTTTCGTGTCACCTCCATTTTTTTTACATTTGTCAAATGATTCTCAATTCAATTTATTGTTGTTAGAATCCAAATAATTATCATGGTTGCATGTCACCTCCTCTTTTTCACATTTTTCAAATGATTCTCCTCAATTGTTGAGTGGATTGTTTCCAAGACACTCTCCCAGCCATGAACTATGAAAAGAAAATGAAATTTTGTGAAGAAGAAAAAAGCTTGCTTGTGATGGCTTGTTAATATTTTGTTTCCTTTATGTATACATTGATGTCATGGTTCTCAATTATTGTGTTCGAAAATGGGATAATCCAATTTGCAAATGATGCTAAATTCCATTATGTTCATGTTATACTTAGTTCAACGAATTAATATATAAATATTTTACCATGGGATTATAGTTTCATTATGTTTTATTCAAATGTATAACATTACAATCTTTTTACCTTTTCTCCTCCTCTTCATAATAGAGATAAAGCAAGGACTTCATTTTTAAAATGGGAAGGGTGTCTCTTAACCGGGTGGAAAGTTATACTATTTTCTTAATATTAGAGAATGAGCCAACAACATTTTGAGGGAGGTGTTCAAAGATTTTAATAAATTTAAATTTAATTTTATTAGATATGAAGAATAACATATGATTTATTAGTAGCGTTATTATTTACAGAAACTGGGGTAGAGGTGTACAAAAATGTATCATCAAATTTTGGTTATCAAATATTGGGGAGGCTTGCACAGAGATAATGTTCTTCAAGTCTAAAACCATTAATGATGCTTGTGTTCAAGAACTATACATTAAGATGGATAACAAGAGGGAACAAGAAGAAGGGGAAGGGGAAAGACAAGAAGACATCAAATGTAACAAATTTGTGTAAAGGCCCTAACAACCACTTTGAGCATATATTGATAGTCACATGAATGGAAAATGTTAGAAACTTCACTTAGAACTAGGACCAAAGAGAAAGAATGAATAGGGGTCAAAGAAGAAGAAGATGTTAAGCATGGATTCAGGGAAAATGCTTGAAATAAATTTTAACATTGATGATAAGATTACTTGTGCCATAATGCACAAGGATGTGAACATGTGCAACCTATGAGACAATGAACAAAAGGATATGCCAAATTTCTTTCACATAAATATTCATTTAAAGAGGACTAAAGTTGATGCTCTATTCGATTCTAGATCACAAGCTATCCACATTCCATAGGAGATGGTAAAGATACTTGGATCAAAGGTGTATGCCCATCTACATCTATGCCCATTGGGTTGGGTGAACAAGGATGTGGGAATCAAGGTCACCAAGGAATGAAAAATCAGATTTTGTATTGAATTCAATTACAATGATGAAGTAGAGGTGGATGTAGTGTTGCTTAATGTTTGTGGTGTAGTGTTTATGGGCCCTTACTTTTATTTGAGGGATGTTATCATCATGAGGAAATCCAATCAATACCATGCGATTATGAATGATAATTTCTTCGTCATCAATACTTACAAAGGAAAGCCCAATATTTATTTTGTGAATGCAAACTAAAATAAAGTATTGATTAAGTATGTTTGGCAACAAATCTATTCCAATAGAGGATGAACACCTTTAGTAACCACTCACACAACCGGATCAAATATCAACACACCAATGTTTTTATGTGGTAAAACCCTTGCAGGGAAACATCCATGGCCCTAACCAACGTGGCCACTTGGAGCAATTTATTAATGCAAAGGAAAATTTTACAGAGAGATTTACCAGAGAGTTTCTCTCAATCAATCATCAACAAATTATCCTCCATTCTCTTTAAATAGAGATCATGGACCAATAAAGTGCTAAGCCATAGATCAATGTAACAATTAAGATCGAGGTTAATATGAGTCATCAGATCACTCTATGTTGGGAACATATCATGACCATCAGATTTCCCAACTACAAATGCATACTAATGCATACTAAAGAAACACACTAAGAAACACACGTTTACCTAATGATACATTAGAACAAGTTGATCTTAACTAACTCCTAAGTATCTAAATATCCTAACATCCCTCCTTAAGAACAACTTGGGATAGGATTGAAGGATTTACAAAGGTGACACAATAGGAGAATGAAGGATGCATTAGAGCCTATCCCCCCTTAATGACAACTTCTTGAACTCCTAACATAGATCAAAGTTTGGAAAACTTCACTTCTGTAAGAGAATTTGTAAATATGTCTCCAACTTGATCTTCTATAGGGAAAAATAACACTTCAACAACTCAATCATGAATTATTTTTCTGATGAAGTGCATGTGTAACTCAATGTATTTGTTGCACTAATGTTGAACTGGATCTTTGGTGAGCTTGATGGACCTATGATTGTTGCACCAAAGGGTGGTTGTATGTTGCTATTGGAAGCTAAAGTTTGAAAGGATCTATCGAAGCCACAAGGCTTCTTGACTTGTATTAATTATTGCTCAGTACACTACTTCTGTTGAAGAAAGAGAAATATTATGTTGTTTCTTACAAGCCCAAGTGATAGGTCCTGAACCAAGGCTAAAAAAAAACCTATAGTAGACTTTTTATCATCAGGGTCGTCGACCCAATCTGAATAAGTGAAACCAACCAATAAAGGAATCCCCCCTGAGCTATAATGTATCTCGAATTGAATTGTACCTTGAACATACCGAAGTATCATTTTAGTTTCTTTCTAATGGCTTTCATGGGATGTTTTCATATACCAAGAAATAAGGCCAACAACAAAGTAAATATTAGGACCAGTATGAGTCAAATATAAGATTCTACCAACTAAATGATAGTACAAAGTGTCACCAAATTCGAGAGAAGTACAAGTTTCAACAAGTTTGACTTCGGACTAGAAGGGAGAAGGGGATGGTTTAGAATCATCCATGTGAAAGAGGAAAATAAGGTCACAAGAATACTTACACTGATAAAGAAACATTCCTTCCTTGGTTTTCAATACTTGGAGGCCAAGGAAATAGCACAAATATATTAAGTACGTCATTTCAAATTTCTTCATAAGGACTATTTTCACATGCTTTAAAAGTTTAGGGTCACTATCAATGAGGATAAGATCATCAACATAAGGAACGAGGATTATGAGATGACTTCCTACTTTCTTGGTATACACATTAAGATCAGAATGGCATCTAGAAAAGTCGGTGTCAAGAAGAAAGCTATACATTTAGGCATACCAAGCTTGGGGAGCTTGCTTAAGACCATAAAGATATTTCCTAAGGCGAAAAACAAGGCTAGAGTCATTTTGGACATAGCCAAGAGGTTGTTCCATGTCTATTTCGTCTTGCAAATCCCCATGCAATAAGGAGGATTTGAAATACATCTGGTGGACCTCCCATTTATGTGAGGCTGCAAGGGATAGAACAAGGTGGATGGAATTCATTTTGGAAATGGGGGAAAAGGTTTCATTATATTCAATGCCTTCAACTTGAGAGAACCCTTTGGAAACTAATCAGACCTTGTGTCATTCGACACTTCCATCTGATGCATACTTAGTTCTGTACACCCATTTGCATATGACAAGTTTCTTTCTTTCGGAATAAGTACAAGATCCCAAGTATCGTTCGCCATTAAAGAGCGATACTCTTCATTCATTGTTGTGTTTCAATATGGATGACTTGACGCTTCTACAAATGTTTCTGAATCACGAGTCTCTAAAACTTGAGCCAAAATAAAAGAGTCTTGTTGGAATTGTGAATGAGTCTGATGTTGATCTGAAGGATTACCGGAAAGATCACCAACTACTTCTTTTGTTGAACAGGCCCATCTAGGAAGTAATGGTGCTGGTGCAGGTTCATGTTCAATGGAATAATCTAGGGGAAGGTGAGCAGGAAGAGGTGGATTTTCATCCTCACTTTCATAATTTGAAGAATAAGAAACCATAATAGGAACAGAAAGCACAAACATAAAAGATGGTTCACATAAGGAACAAACATGGAATTAGGCTTGGATTCCAAGATATTTTCATCAAATTTAACATCTCTTCTAATAATAATTTCATTGGAATGAGTTTAAAGGAGTTTGTAACCTTTGACATCTTCAGAATATCCAATAAAAATACACTTCTCACCTTTAGGCTGTAAATATTTCCTTTTCTCTTCAAGAATGTGAGCCCATGCTACACTACCTAATACACAGAAGTAACTTACATCTGGGTTAAGTTTACTCCATGTTTTTTCAGTGTTATATTTTTTAGAGTCTTAGTGGGAGTGCAATTTATTTTGTAATTTGCATAATCGATGGCTTCCTCCCGATAATGAAGACTTAATCCTTTAGATTGGATCATACAATTAGCCATTTCTTTTAATGTGTGATTCTTTATCTCTGCAACACCATTTTGTTGTGGTGTATATGGAACAATGTGTTTCATTTGGATGCCTTGTGCAATGAAATAACTTGTAAATTTGTTGTTCACATATTCTCCTCCATTATATGTTCTTAACCTTTGAAGTTAATGTCCAAATTATTTTTCTACAAGGGCCTTGTACGCCAAAAAAATTTCAAACACTTCACTCTTAAGTTTTAAGAAGTAAACCCAGGTGATTCTATCAAAGTCATCAATGAAAGTTAATAAATACTTGCACCCAAAAAAAGAAGGATAAGAAAGTAGACCACACAAGTCACTGTGAACAAGTTGCAGAAGGGTCGAGGCATTCCAAGAAGAACATTTGTCGAAATTGTCCCAATAATGTTTGCCAAGAACACAAACGACACAAACACTATCTATGAAAGAAACAAGAGGAAGACAAGTCACTATCTGTTGATTACATAGTTTTTGTAATGAGAGATAGTTTAGATGACCAAACCACTCATGCCAAATTTTTCTCAAGTCATCGCTATGAGAAACAAAAACTAATGGAAAATATGATGACCCAAAATTTTCAAACTTGTACAACCTGGTAATATCATAAGTAATTCCAATTGCAAGAACATGCTTAGGATATTTTAGATCCTTGATTACAACCTGGTGAGGTGAAAACTCTATGGTCTTACCTTCACCTGAATGAGTGATTTGATATACTAATAGAATATTGCAGGAAAGACTTGGAAAACATAATGCATCATTGAAATGACCATTATCTACCTAAATTTCTCCAGACCCTACAACACTAAGAGATCTATAATCACCAATAAATATTTTCTTGGTGTTACATTCATTTAGAGAAAAAAATATGGCTTTATCCTTATCCATATGATAATATGATCCAGAATAAATAAGCCACTCAACGGAAGAAGAAGTAGAATTTTCTTTGAAGGATAAACCAAAAGCATAAAGTGCACGTCCATGAGAAGAATAAGAAGAATAATCAATATTGATGTTGTGATTCTTCATCGTTTCTTTTAAAGCTTCCATCTTCTTAAAAAATTTGGACTCCACGTGACCATCTTTCCCACAAAAGTTGCAATTTCTATCAATCTTCTTACTTTTATAGTTTTCTCCTTTGTCACCATTGGGAGTAGAAGTTGGATGAGAGGGTTTGGGACCCTTGTTTTTCTTATTGTTGTGGCAAGGATGTTGCTTCTTGGGATTCTTGGATTTATCTTTCTGCTGGGCCACTAAGGATTTGTTGGAGGTACCTACAGTGTTGATCACTCTAAGTTGCACAACTTTATATTGCTCTCTAATTAAAGCATCACAAAAATACTCAAGAGTGGGATATTTATAGGCACACGCTAGAATATCTCTAGTGGCACAAAAGGTAGATACATAGATAGAATATGCACTACCAAGCTTAAAAAGGATAATATACATGCAACGGTCTTCATTTTGATCTATTTTGTAGTCCATACATAAATTCTAAGTGTTTTTAACTTAGATAAATAATATGTAATGCAAGGAAAATCATTAAGGCTTAGATTCATTAAATGGTTTTCTACCTAGTGAGCTTGAATAACATTGTGTTTACCAAACACAGTTTCAAGATTAGTCCAAGCTGCATTGGGAGTGTTAGGACCCTATAATAGGGAAATTAGTATTCTGACTAATATCTATCTATTTCAGGCATAAAGCAGATTGCTCATAACACTATTGGTCATGACACATAGTGAAGGTGACAAAAAGCACTCGACTCTGATCAAGCATAAGCCAAGTACCTTGCATGGGAACTTCAAAGCAAGTTAAAATTCCGGTGCATTGTAGGCAAGAAATTATGAATAGTTGGTTGGTATGGAAAAAAATGATATATGGCAAAGTTTTTGGTTTTGTTTTTAACCTAAACTTTGGATTTATTAGTCTAATTTGGCCTTTTTAAGTCAAAATTGGTTCTTGGCCTTATCATAGGTTTTGGTTTGGTTTTATTAAAATTTTGATAAAATGATATTGGCCCAAGGCCAAGATCAACACCGAGAGCTATTCTTCATAAATTGAGCCACGCACCTGTAGTCATCAACCACAACACAAGATCAAACACACAATACACAAGCCCAATGCACAAGCACCAAGTTCCAATGCATAGCCTTAGGCTCACTACATCGACCATATGATAAAAGGTTTGTGTATATAAAGGGTAATTGATAGGGTTTCCTCCTCCATGCGGGATAAGTCCCATAAAGGTAAAAAATATAAAACGCAGATTGTCAGATGCCAGGGTAACTCGCAGGTGTCAATTTTATCAAAAATCTCATTAAAAATGTGGCCCGAAATCCAAGCTCCAACGCTCCAACTCCACGCACCTGGAACCACAATGCATGAGTCAAAGAATCACTTGAAAGATTGGTGTAGGAAATATGATAACATAGAGAATTTGAATCAGAAATTGGCATGTTCGATAGCTTATTTGATGTGTATAAGTTTATCTCTGATCTAAATTTCTATGTCACCAGTGGTCATGAAAAGAATGAGCTTATTTTTTCTACAGTTCTTCAAGGATTCTTTGATGCAGTTGAATGTTCCTACCGTATAGGTTAATCTTGACTTCAATTCAGAAGTAGATATGGTGCACAAGTTTCGAGTTAGAATTTCCTTGCAGCCTATTACAACAACACTTTTGCAAATTCAACACAGAAGGGAGACCGTAGGGTTTTCTTAGCTATAGAATCCATATTCGGATAGATACTGACAACAATCATTGTGGTATGTTTTCTTTGTTTTCAATGATACATTTGGGTTTGAAAGATATCTGGATCACCCTCCAGATGTTCCCATGTGCTTTGTGTATTAGAATAAGAAGTATGTCGATTGCAGAGGCATGTCTTTTAAAAACTTCATGAAGGGTTGGTTTGTTTTAAGATGAGACCTCACTCCAGTCAATAAATGGACCTCACAAAGGACTAGACACTAGAAGAAACGTAGATGTCTTGTGGATGGAGACATACAGTTGCAATTATAGACAAAAAATCTCCGGAGGCAGGGGCACAAGCGGTAAGTTGGGGTTGATAGAGACTGCCATTCTAAAGGTGTGCTAAGGATTGTTTATACAATAGGGAGAGTTTCTTATCATTCAAGTAATTGCACCAATGAGCTGTATCATGGCCTTTTCTTCTTAGAATTATTTACCAATGTATTTGCACAGAAATATCATCCAACAAGAAGAGAGGGCCAAAGCCCATTTTGGAAGAAAAATTTAAAATATTTGTTCAACATGCATGAGGCTCTAAGGATAGCCTACCTAGTTTTGAATCGCCCCCCCAACAAGTGTGGAGATTTCAACCACTTTGTTTTTAGATCAAAGGGTCATGTTTTGAGCACTCATGCCCACAAAGGTGTTATGGTTAGTGACATCAAAGTGCAAGTTTGTATTTTTGCTTCCGACCTATCTTAATGAATGGAAACTGTTACAAGAGCAACTATAATTACCTCACTGTTTTTCAGCAGTGTGAGGGCTTAGCAGATGAAAATAGGACTTCTATTGAAGCTATAGATTTTTAAATTGGAAATCGATAAGAATCAAGAAAGAAGAGGGTGCAACACTTAGAGAGAGGAAACTATGACAGTATGGACAATGTGTCAAATGTTAGTCTTTCATCTCTTATGAGGGATCAATGTTTTTTGAAATGGATAATACTAACCTGGTTTTCCATACTCCTTTATCAGTCAAAGAAAAATTCTACAAGTGTTGGCAATTAATGACAGTGCACTTCTAGTTTGAAGGGATTTGAGATCCAAAATTGTAGGGATCTTATTAATTTTTCCAGGCAGAAGAGTGATAGTCAAAGAATCAGCTGGAAATTGGTTATACGGGGTAGATATTTTTGAGGTTAGGCACAGATCGATAAGATATTTCATCCAAAAGGAGCCTCCAAGTAGTGTCTTTGCCAGTTAAGAGATTCTAAAGATTCATTTTTCAAAGCAAATTTGTCCATCTTTACAATTATCCGATGGGTTTGATAAGAAGTTGGTAGGGGATTAGTCATCAAAGATAAGCCCCAGATTACAGGGAAAATATAGGATCAATTCATTTCTTTTAAAATGGAGAAGAGAACACTTGGCATAAATTGATTGTTAGTCAAAGGTTAATCCAACACTTAATGGAAAATTCGAGGATAGGAATAAGGTATAGCTGGCAATCAAGGCACCAATCTAGCTAAAGCATTTGAGGCAGATCCATAAATGTAATGCATTCGGTCCACCTCTCAAAAAGTCAAAGGGACAAGTGGCCATTAGTTCCATAATTCAAGGGATAAGCATCAACAACCTTCCAGCAAATTCGTGACAACCAAGCAACAGTTTCCAAATTTAATTTTCCTTTAATTTACTGTTAGAATATGTTTTGTTTATTTTAACAGACAGTTTACATGTGTCAATCATTGTAACTGTTTTCTATTTTTAGAAAGCAGAGATAGGACTCGATTTTTGGAGACTAAGAGTATCTTTACCTATTTAGGAGAGTAAAAAAGAAAAAAGGGGGTTCGACTTGGAGGGACCAGATGGGAAGATAATCTAGAAACATTACTTTCTATTTTGTAAAGATGATTAGCAGGCTGAAGTGACTTTGAATGAGTATTAAGATACTAGATTTCCAGATTCTTGTGTCATGATTCGGTGGTGAAGTTTCTCTGATGTAAACCGTCATTTTCTTGTTTTTCTCATATTGTTTTCTTCCATCATTGTTTATAAGAAAATTATACTCAGGATTTTTCTTGTACACCCTGATTTGGCTTAAAGCAATGTTTATATTTTCTTCTGCAAATTGAATGTAGAATTCAAATGAACGTTGCTCTGCATTTGAGATGATTCTTAACCCTTTCTTCCTTTCCATCTTACAAAATATTAAGATCCACTTTCATGGCTACCTTTCCTGGTTACAAATTTTCTTAGTTATTCATTCATTCAATCAGTTTTAACCTGTTGACTCCATTCTACCCAATGGCCTTTTTATTTGTTGTCTTAACCAAAACTCAAAATACCAAACCTTGTACTTCAGAGCTAGCCTAATAGCTCTTTCAAACAAAGTTATATCAGACAGAGAGATCCCTCTCTGAGTCTTGGAGGGATAGATCTAGACTCGAAGTGGTTTTGATGTTACCTCTGTGACTGCCTCCTCAGCCTTGGTCAAATTACAGAGAGATAACATGGAGCATCAATTCCTTGAAGGAGAAACCTTAAATAAGGATATATGGACATTATTATTAGTCCACATTATTTTTCACTCGTATTATCCTATTTGAGTTTATTTTCATCATTAATGAATTCTAGTTATTTTCCCAAGGTAATTTGGTACAATCCTTTACTTCTTAAAACATCTTCCATATGGGATTTCCATGAGAAGCAGTAGGCACTGGTAAGAAAAATATTACTAGGAGATGTCATATTAAAATATGCAGAAAAATATGAAACTTATGGTCTGGATGGAAATATCCCGAAAAAATAGGCTGTTCAAAAAAATGAAACTAAAAACAAACTTCATATGTGAAAGTTATGCCCTTTTGAAAAAAGGGATAAAAAATAACCAACAAGCCATGTGGCAAGTAGAAGTTGATCCACATGGTGATGATGCTCCTAATTGTTCCTATAAGCTCACTTTTAAATAAGTTACTTATGAACTAACCCACTTTTATATAATAAGCGGGAATCCCTTTTACAATGAAGTTACTTTATAAATGAAAGTTGCATGTAAAACAATAACTTAAAATAAAATATTAAAGTTGCTTAATAATGATTCACTTTTATAATTAAGTGAAATGCACTTTACAATGAATGCATGAACTTTTCAAAAAAGGTAACAAAAAAGAGACATGAACTCAAGACCTCTTGCTAAGTAAAGTAACTTTCAACCAAGTGAGCTAGTGAAAAACATATTATAGTCTTAAGAAGGAGGATTGTTGTTGTTGTTGTTGTTGAAGACGGACTTGCAGTGCATGTTCAATAAAAAATTATTTTCATGCATTCACACACACAAAAAAAAATCGTTTCTCGACAACAACAAGGGTTAGATCTCAGTTAGATTACTCGAAAAGATGAAAATTTTCCCTCTGTTTTTTATTTACCAATATCCCACAAAGCACATGTCTTACTAAGTAAAGTAAATTTCAACCAAGTGAGCTACTGAAAAATGCATTATAGTCTTAAGAAGGAGGATTGGTGTTGTTGTTGAGGATGGACTTGGAGGGCATGTTCAATAAAAATTTATTTTAATGCATTCACACACACAAAAAAAACTCGTTTCTCGACAAACACAAGGGTTAGATCTCGGTTAGATTACTCGAAAAATGCAATTTTTCCGTCTGTTTTTTATTTACCAATATCCCACAAAGTGCATGGAAAAGATCATACGTAGACAAAAATACCTTTTCGACTCTGTTTTTTTATTTTTCATGATCGTACAGAGCGTAGGGAAAAGAAAATATGTAGGTATAAAATAGTAGAAACCTATTGTTCCTGAGTTTATGTTTTAAGGCTATAAAACATACCGTCAAGGCATCCGAAACATATTTTTATGATCTAAGACTTTAAAATAAAGAAACAAAGAAAAACTAGATCAGATTCAATTTCTCAACTGTCTCTGTCTTTCTTCTCGTTGCTCTTGGATGCTAATGTCACGTTCGATAGCAGCCCACGATCTTTCTAACTCATCCTTATTGGTTGTTGTTTGCAGAATAATGTTAAATAAGTTTAGGGCAATGTTGGTTTGATCCTGAAGACCAGGTTCTACGTTTGGTTTTCTACCACTAGGGACTTTCATGGGTGATAGGGTTTTAAAAGGTTTTGTAAAAGGGTTTTTATCGATTGGTTACTTCAGATTTTCAGAGATGATATTAATGAAACAACTTTTAAAATCTAAAACAGTAATGTAAAAACACAATCAAGGTCGTTTCCTGGTTTTGCAACAATTTTGAGATTGTAAACAATGGAACACAATATAAAGAAATATAAGGCTTTTATCTAGAAAGAATCTTATACTTCAATGAACAATGATGAAAGAAAAACAATATTTCTAACAGAATTAGATATTAAGGAACATAAGGTTTACAGGTCTTAAAATCACTAAAGTAATTTAAGAGGAAATACTGTAAAACATTCAACATCCAAACCAATCTGAAATGATAAACAACAATGTATATAACTTCAAATTGATTCACTTGTTAGAAACACACATTAAGAAGAAAATTTAACAAAGAATGATAAACAGGGGAAGAAACA
>ML866892.1:0-21383 GCA_009831015.1 Picea engelmannii
AGGGGAGCTAGGTGAGATAAAGATACCCCTCAAACTTGAGGCTAGACCTATCAGACAAAGACCTTACATGATGAATCTAGTGTATAAGAAGAAAGTGAAAGCATAAATTGACCGATGTTGGAAGCTGGAATTATAGAACCAGTAGAGGAATCTGAATGGATCAATCCCATGGTTGTCCAAGAAAAGAACCAAGGGGGGATACAGATTTGTATAGATTTGAGGAAACTCAATGATGATTTCTTACATGACACTTTCCCTACCCCTTTTACATATGAGGTCTTGGAGAATGTGGGAGTCCATGAAGCATATTCATTCACAGATGGATTCTCAGGTTACCATCAGATCAAAATAACTCCAGAGGACATGTATAAGACTACTTTTTCTACAGAATGGGGATCCTACCAATATACAAGCATGCCCTTTGGATTGAAGAATGTGCCTACTATCTTTTCAAGGGTAGTCATACATTCTTTTAAGGAATTCATACATCATTTTCTAGAAGTATATCTGGATGACTGGACTGTGTATAGTCTTTTGAAAGACCATGTAGAAGTTTTAAGACTAATGTTGGAAATATGCAAGCAATGTCAGATATTATTAAACATTAAGAAATGCATTTTTGGTACACCTTTTGGCATATTGTTGGGACATATAGTGTGCAAACAGGGATTACTGGTTGACCCTGCTAAGATTGCAGTCATTGTCAATTTACAACCACCAAAGGCAATGCGCCAGTTAAGAGCCACACGGGGACATACAGGCTACTACAGGAAGTTTATAAAGGGGTATGTGTAGATTACTGCACCAATGGAAAAAATGTTAAAGAAGGACACCAAATTTCAGTGGAATGAGGATTGTCAACAAGGATTGGACACTCTAAAGAACAATATGGTGAAAGAACCTATATTAGTGTTTCCGGATTGGGAAAATACATTTCACATGCATGTAGATACATCAGCAATAGCACTTGGAGAAATTCTGGTGCAGCCAAGAGCAGGGGACTTAGACCATCCTACAGGCTTTGCAAGCAAGAAGTTGTTAGAATCTAAGTAGAATTACAACACCATAGAAAGAGAAGGCCTAGCCATGGTATATGCACTTCAAAAATTCAGGCACTATTTATTGGGTAAACATTTTAAAATGTTCACATATCATTCTACCCTCAAATATCTAGTCAGCAAGCCAGTGTTGGGGGGGAGGATCTGTAGATGGTTGTTATTATTCCAAGAATTTTATTTTGAAGTAATAGTCAAACCAGGGAAGTTGAATGTGGGACCTAATCACATGTCAAGGGTAATCAATGGAGAAGAACCTACTAAATTGGAAGACAACTTCCCTGATGCACAGTTATTTTTAGTACAGGTAGTTGATGAATACTTTGCTAATATCATTGAATACTTAGTACAGGAGTTGTGCCACAGGAGTTTAGTACTGTACAGAAGAAAAAACTGGTAGTCAGAGTTGTAGACCATCAACTCATTGCAGTTCATTTATGCAAGATGGGCACAGATAGCATTTTGAGAAGGTGTGTATTGGAACATGAACGACCCAGGGTTTTAGCAGAAGCTCATGAAGGTATAGTTGGAGGACACTTTGCAAGAAAAGATACTGCACAGAAGGTATTATGCACAGTATTATGGTGACCAACAGTTCATAAAGATTCCAAGGAATATTTCCATAACTGTGATGTCTGCCAGAGGGTTGGCAAACCCAACAGGAGAGATGAGATGCCCCTAAGACCACAAGTAACTCTGCAATTATTTGAAAAATGGGAAATATATTTTTTGAGACCTTTTAATCCACCATAAAGAAGGTCAGGAGCTAGATATATCATTATTGTGACTGAATACTTAACCAGATGGGCAGAAGCAGCACCAGTCAAAGATTGCAGTGTGGAAATAGCAGTGCACTTCTTATTTGAGTAGGTGATCACCATATTTGGATGTCTCGGGATTCTGATGAGTGACCAAGGCACTCATTTTATTAATAGTACCATCAAGCCTATGACTGAGGAGTTTGAAGTATAACACTAGAAGAGTACACCATATCATCCTCAAGAAAATGGGACAGTAGAAGCTTTCAATAAGATTTTGGAAAATGCTTTGACTAAGATCTACAATGTTAAAAAGGATGATTGGGACTTGAAAATTCCAATAATACTATGGGAATATAGGACCACATGCAAGACATTGACAAGACAGAAACCATTCAGATTGGTGTATGGACAAGAAGCAATGGTGCCATTAGAATTTATGGTACCCAATCTACACGTAGCAGCAATTACCAATATGTCAGAAAGAGGCACATCACAGGAGAGGTCAATTCAACTGATGGAAATGAAAGAAGAAAGGATTCTGGAAGGATTTTACCAAGAGGTACAGAAAGCAAGGGGAAAATCTTGGCATGACAGACACATTGAAAAGAAGATCTTTAAGGAGGGATACTTAGTTCTTCTCTATGAAAACAATTTTTTGCAACACCCTGGTCAGTTCAGAATGCATTGGCTATGGCCATATGAAGTAAATACTGTCACAGATGGAGGATCTGTGCAACTAAAGGATTTGGGAGGAACATAACTGAAAGGAATGGTCAACGGTAGTCGACTGAAACTGTACAGGGGCATTGGACCTACTAACTCTTAAAATTTAGATCTCAATAAGAAAACCATGTATATAGTGTACTATAGTAGATATTAGGAAGGAAAACTGATAAAATAAAATAAAACGAAGAAAAATGTAGACAAAAGTAGAAAAAGAAGGAAAATACAGAACATTGGGAAATGTCATGCGCAACAAACGACGAAATCAGTGCGACAAAAAGAAAAAGTTAACATGTGTAGCATATGGATGACAGGAAGAAAACATAGCATGCCAGTGAAAAATTCACAGCAAAAACATGTGGCACACCGAAAATTTACAACACACCAGAAAATGACCCAACGGTCGGAAAAGAAAAAACCGGTCATCGGGGTAAAAAGGTGCAAACTGAGCATTTATGAAACTTAATGAAGCATGCTCAAGAAGATTTAGAACATTTATGACCATCAAAGAAGTGTCTTTGAGAATATTTAGGGTATTTATGACACCCCATATATAACTCAAACGTGGGACAAACAATACTCATTGTGAATTTACATATCCGCGGAGCTAAGGAGCATGAAGACAGGTGGTGAACAAGCAAGTTTGGATATCTTAGCAGCCAAATTTCAATCGAAGAAGGAATAATTACCTAGGATGGCACCTCCAAAGGTCATTGCACCTAGCGAAACAACACAGAAAACAAGCAGTAGCCACAGGTCACCACAGGAACCCGCAGAGAAAGAACAAGTTTTTACACAGACCGAGGTAATCATCGATCTTGACGCAATTCCTTCACCCCAGGCCGAACCAGTGAGTGCCAAACTTGTAGCGGAAGAGGAATAGGCCCAGACGATGGTCAGGAGGGACATCGATTCATAGGGTAGTGTGGGGGGCCACAACCCATTGACAATAGAAAACCTACATTAACCTCCCAAGGATGAAGCAATCCACAAGACAAATGGCGTTGACAGTGAAAGGATAGAATCTGACTGGCCAGGGTCACAAACTATGGTAGGGTTTTCATAGAACAAGGAAGTGCAACTCAAATACATCATGGGGAAACCATAGTTGGGCTAGGAAGAAAGAGAACCAGAGGCTGGGACATCTAGTGTGCCAACACAGAGAAAGGGGAAACAACCCATCCTAAGGTCACCTCGCAAGCAACCTGAGGTCTCTATATTTTTTACACACATTCCAGATGGGGTGCAGGCCCCCCAAAGTTTTTTGGGTTGCATCAAACAGTTACGGTATTCATACCATGATGTGTCTGACACCAGCAAGTTCCTGCAATTTGCACAACAGGTGTACATGGAAACATTGGGCACAGGGTCATTAGGAGATAGAGTGTTGCAGCCAAAGCAGTGGGTAGCACGCTTGGTAAATGAAAATATTCTTCATTTTCTAGAGATTCCTCACTTCAGTAGGGGGAAAGACATGAACAACTACATCAAGTAGTTACTGGTGGTCCTCCTTGGAGGATTTTTGTGGTTGGATGAACCAGTGTCCATCGATGTCGAATTAATTTTGTTCATCATAGAACTACCATGAAATGGCGAGAAGCCTGTGCAGTATATGGATGAAAAAACCAAGGAAAATGCACTCGTGGAAGAAATGAAGAAAACCTATGGGACAGAAAGGGTCTCTCATGGTATAATCATAAAGAGGATCAGTGACACAGCCACCAAGATGGAAACAAAGTTGATGGCGTGCAAACTCTATCAAAATTTTCACAAGGAGGGGGTCCTCGTAGGAGTTGTCACAGCTATAGTGCAGTTCACAAATGGCACCATGCTCGGTTGGGCCCCATACTTATTGAATTTGTTCCTAGACGAATGCAAGGATGTGCTGGAATTGGGAACCAAGTTCCACTATTCGTGGCTCATCATGTTGATAGCGCTAATCTAATGGAAAGAGCCTACCTACTCATATTTCTGTGATAGAGTAGGATGATGTCGTGTAGCACATTACACATCATTGGGGAGAACTTATTATTCAAAGTGGAGAAGTGGCAATGCCAGCACTTTTTCTCTGTATCTCAGTGATATGCAAGAGAATATAGCTGGAGAATAACTTCAAGGCTACGTGACACAATATGTGGATCCAGGAGCACAGGGATCCAGACAAAGAATGGATACAAATTCGATTATGCATCAATGAAAATGAAGTCAAATGGGAAATAAAGGACTGGTGGGATGACTAGAAGATCCCAGTCATCACCAATGACATGCCCAAGGGGAAAGAAATTGAAGCATAGTCATCTAATACATATGAAGGAGGAAGCATCGTGGCCAATAAACCAACACAGCAGACGAAGCCTGAACTAAAGATAGTGCAACGGAAGAAGGGAAGTGCCCCAAAGAAGGATGGGAAGATAGGAAAGAAGGATAATTTCCTCGCGCATGAGGAACAAGGAGGCGGGGACACAACAGCACAAGGAACCCCAATGACAACAACTTCACAATATGTAGGGCCACCCAAATAGTCGATCATACATATAGGCAGGTCACACAAGAAGGCCAAATCCCACAAGGAGATCTCGGAATACACAATCATTGAGGATAATGTTGACTTAGTCGCAGAGAGGGTTCACGATCACACAGTGGAATAGTATGAGGAGGCCGAGAACCAATGAGAAAGGATTATGAAGGAGTTGGTCGATGTTAAGTGGGTCCTAGAAGGGATATAAGAAGAACAAGCATAAGAGAGAGGAGAAGAACCAATCTCACGATCGACAGAGGCAAGGGATAGAACCACGCAGAACGAGGAAGAAACAATCCAAATCATAGTGCAAGCAAGTCTTATCTTCCACATTACAATAGATATGGTGTAGTTCTAAGAGGCCATGGAAAAGATGCCACTTAAAGACCTGGAACATGTAGAGTTGGTCTTGGCTAAAATACCAACTAATGCATTGTACAAACTACAAGTCAGGTGAACACAGGAAGTCCAATCACGATCCAGGGCAGATATGAAAAAATTGCAAGTCACTAGAGATGGAAAGGATGCCCTACAAATTTTGGTAGAGCAGGTCTAGATGGAGACACGGGAGGAGAAGAAGCATGCAAATAACCTTGATAAGAAGTTGAAGGAAGTCTTCAAAAATATTCCAGACAATGCGCAGGAAGCCATGAGAAACGCTGAATAATAAATTCAAATTATCGCACAGATGCTCAAAGGATATAGGAAGAATATAGAGGAACTTGAGGAAAAATTAACACTAGCAACTCCTCCCAAAGTCACAGCTAAAAGGGAACAACAGGAAGCCCTGCAAATAGAAATGATCGAAAGAGAACCCAAAGAGGTCACAGAACGTTTTGACAGGACTGTGCACTTATGGATGATGTTGGAGGAAGACGAGAGGGTCCAACAGCTAGACCAATAAGAGGATAAAATCAACGCTGCAATGCAGAATGTGAAGCAGTGACAAAAGGCCATGAGTATTACAGAATGATGAAAGGAATGTAGGAGATGAATACCCTGCAGACAGAACTGAATACTTTGAAGATCAACAATCAGGCAAGGAAATCCCAATTAGAACCTCTCTGGCAGCAAGAAGCACAAATAATTTTTTAAATTGAGGAGGAAAAGACAAGGATGGCTCAGGTTCATTCCAAGAAAATAGAGACTCTAAAGAAACACATTACAGCATAGAGGGTAGAGGATCTCACAGAGAAAATTGTGCAAGAAAAATCCAAATGGGAAGAATTAGAAGGAAAGTTTCATGACTTGGAGAAGGTCGTGCAGGGAGAAAACACCACCTAAGTGGATCAAGACAAGGAACATGTCAGTGTTAGGGGCATAATGTTGGTGCAGGCCTAGTTTGGGAGAAAGATCTATTTTGGGCACAGGCCTATTTTTGGAGAGAAGGTTTATTTTTGGAAATGTGCACCTTAGGAGGCAGGAAAGCAGCATGCAGAAAAAGAAGGAAAAAGAAACATGGTGCACATGCAGACATGCCTAACTATGCTAGGGTTAGAACTTTTGACAAATATTGTAATGACTATAAGCCGATGGAATAGTATAAATAAAGACTCAGGAGGTCTGGGGTTGGTTAGTTCGGAAGTTATTGATTGTAGTAAGTTTTTTTATGGTTCTTTTGGTAGAGTTCAATAAGCTAGTCTTTGAGCGTTAGGTCATAGGATGAGAATCCTGGTGTGATATAGTCAGCCTCCCAGAGGGTACTTACCCTCATTTTGATTGTAATATTGAAGATGTAATGCATGTAGCACATATTTTATAGCAGAATAAATAAAAGAGTAGAGAAGCCAGATATTTTTGGATGTAGCCCTAGGAGGGGGTGAACCACGGTTAAACATTGTGTTCTATGTGATTTTTAATGAATGTTTTTACTATTATGTTAATCAGTAGCTCACGAATGAATGGTTAAAACTAGTTATAACAACATGCATGCCTAGGTAGAAAGATGAATGAATCATAAATGTATATGAAGGATTAACGATGATGATGTATAAGAAAAATAATATAACAACAATCCCCACTCATTCCTAGACTGCAAACACTTGAGTATTGAAGTCCCCCATAAAAGATGTCTTAGGTGATATTGTGTTGTGCACCCTGTGCACAGAGTTGCCTTTTGGTTTACCGGTAGGGCCGACAGTTTTGAGGGTTTTGTTGGAAACCTATTTGAGATCAGAGCCTGGGTCAGCCCAAGTAACAAATAGTGAGTATACCTCCAATGAGTTCAATAAATTTTGTAAGGAAGAAGGGATTAAGAGGAAGTCGATAGTGCCTTTCAACCCTCATTAGAATGGGGTTGTGGATAGGAAGAATCGGGTTATACTTGAGGCTACCAAGTAAATGTTGCATGACCAAGATCTACCCTTGATGCTTTGGACAGAAGCATGCAACACACTAGTTTATGTCCGGAAGTGGAGTCCTCATAGAATCTTGGAGGACAAGACTCTTGAGGAGCCATTCATAGGAGTAAAAACAAATATAGGACATTTGAGGATATTTTGTTTTCCAGCATGTTCCTAAAGAGAAGAGGAAGAATTTAGAAACATCTGTGAGGAAGGAAATGTTTGTGGGATACATCAAGACTTTGAAGGCCTATCGGATCTACATTCCAGGACAGAGATATGTTGAGGTTAGCATGGATGTCAAATTCAAGGAGGACTTGGAATTTCATGAATTCTAAAGAGATTATAGCAAGTGGTGAGGAGCAAGAGGCTCTGAAGGTAGAAGAGAGTACAGGTCCATCCAGTATAAAGGAGCAGCCCTCAGAACATGAGGAGGAGTTGGAGGATTTTGTGGATCTAGTATATCCTCCTAGTGACCATGACATGATACCTAGATTTCTTCAAGAGACCTTGAAGGATTTCAATAAACATACATCCCACAAAGACACACCCAGATAGAGAATACCATTAGAGAGATTCGGTTCATATGTGGCTCTTATGAGAAATATCATTGATTTTGAGCCTTCCAGTTTTAAGGAAGCAACAGGCCAATATTTTTGGAAGGATGTCATGATGGAGGAGTACCAATCCATCATGAAGAATGATGTATGGGATATAGTTCCAAGATCAAAAGGGAAGTCAGTAGTAACTTCCAAGTGGATCTACAAGATCAAGCATACTTCAAATGGTAGTATCGAGAGGTATAAGGAAAGGTTCATAGAAAGAGCGTTCTCCTAGAAAGAGGGAGTAGACTATGAGGATACTTTCGCTCCAATGGCCAGGTATACTTCTATCAGGAGGTTTATTTCTCTCACTTCAGTCGTGGGGTAGAAGATTCATCAGATGGATGTGAATACATCCTTCCTCATTGGTGTAATTGAGGAGGAGGTGTACATAGAACAACCTCGGGGATTTGAGGTACACGAGAGGGAGTCTCATGTTTTCGGATTGAAGAAAGCCTTGTATGGACTCAAGTAGACACCTCGGGAATGGTACTCAAGGATTGACAGGTATTTGCAGAGTTTGGGCTTCACAAAGAGTGAATAAAACCCCAACCTATATCTCTTACAAGTTGGTAAGAATCCTCTCATATTATTATTATATGTTGGTGACCTATTCCTCACATGGTTTGAGGAACTCATTTCCAAATGCAAGAAATACTTGGCTTCTAAGTTCGAGATGAAATAAATTGGTTTCATACATTACTTCCTGGGATTAGAGGTGTGGCAGCAGCCAAGCAAGATCTTCCTTAGACATGGGAATTATGTAGTTGATATACTAAAGAGGTTTTGGATGATGGACTATAAGTCCAAGACTACACCCATGACCACCAACCTAAGAATCCTAGGATCTTCATATTCATACTTGGTGGATCCCACGATGTATATATAGTTGATTGGTTTGTCTAAGTACCTCGTTAACACTAGGATATATATGTGTTTTGTTGTTAAAACCTTGATTCAGTTAATGGTTGAGCTGAGACAGGTCCATTGGGTGGCATCAAAACATGTTCTCAGGTACCTCTGAGGTACAGTTGGATTTGTTCTGAGATATGTCAGGACTGATGGAGTTAGGTTGCATGGATATTCATACTCAGATTGGGAAGGGAGTGTAGTTGATAGGAAGAGTACTTCTGGTGCTTTATTCAGATTGGTATCTGTTAGCATTAGAAGTCACTCCTGGATTGTGACAGGAGCAGAGCCCAATGCCCATCAGTTTATGTCACGAATAAATTTAATGGGTGATCAAATGGGTAGTGACCCAGGAAGGTATCACTCTAACTCAGGGACCAGGCCTGGTATGTAAATAACAAAGGAGTTCTTGATCTAACTTCCGTTAGTGAGTTGATTGTAAAATGAGAAGGTGGAAGACTTGGTGAGATGAGTGAGAAAGACTGTATCGGGCATCAGGCCTTTAAAAAACTTGAGGAAGAAAAGCTCAAAATACAAGATCCTCTTGGTTCTAAGTTTCAGGGAACTGAAGGGTGACTTGACTGGATCCTCCAATTCCAAATCATTCAGCATTGAGAAAATACAAGAACTGATTAGAAACAATGCAACTATTACAGTGATCCAATCTACATCATCCTATAACAGCGCAACTTGACTGGATCCTCCAATTTCGAGTTGTTCTAACACAGTGTAAACAAAGAGACGGGAAGAAGCTGACATTCATAAGGCAATAAGTCTCAAGTGCCAATACATAACCAGAGAAACCAGTGCATCGTTAAAACTTTACAATCGGGAGCCTAGCTCAACCATCGATAGATTACAAAATGGAAAAAAATGCCTACATATACTCAAAACAAAACAACAACAGCGAAAAAGAGACATTGCATTTAAAACATTGCGTCTGCATGTCTTCTAGCAGTCTACGCATGCAAACTCTGGACGATCGTGCACTTATGACAGACACAATCAGACTCTTAACTGTCCTACAGATGAATTGACATGCTTTTAATCCTTTGTCAGACTTTCCATTTATGGCGGAGACGATGTCTAACCACCTCCAACAACTTCAATAACTGCTTCCTCAGGATCAAGAACAATCTGGATCAACTTTGCCCTCTGGGACATGGAGGTCTTCTCATGGTGCCACTTGGATTAGCTGAACGGTCTAATGGATAGGTCGTGGAGGATCTGGCATACTTGGCGTGGAAAGGGGAAAGGGAGTGATCATGGAAAAGATAGGGGTGAGACACATGGCAAGAAGAAGGGGGGAAGGTGACGGGATATAATGGTAATGGGGGACAAATTATTTATGGGAGGCTGATGTGGAGGGAAGCGGGACATATGTCGGAGGACGAAGAGGGGCCAAAGGGGATGGGCCCCGTCACGTGGTCAAGTGGAGAACAAATGGTAGGGGAGGAAGTGGTAGAGAAGGCAACATGACAGGAAGGGGGGCCCATGTCAATACCCCACCATTCCAGACCCCCNTATTAAAGGCAGAATAGAAAAGGGGGTCCGAAATCACTTGAGCGTCATTGATTTGGGCACCTCGATCTTGATCGTTTGAGAGATGCGCACCCAATTCTGGACCCCCCCCTGCCCCCCGTTAAAGGCAAAATGGCGAGGGGGCTCTAGAATAAAACCTCAGCCACAAATCTGGGCGGGTAGATCTTGGCTGTCTGAAACTGCCTGCTCATTAAAATGATGCACCCACCCTCCAAACTTTGGAAAAATGCATTTTTCAAATCTCTTTCTTTGCCCAAGGGGACGCTTCTTTTAGGAGAGCACCCCCTACATGATTATGTGCTAAAATTAGGCTCCATGGGGGACGGCACGCCCCCTGCGGGCTGTCGAGAACTCTTTTGCAGCTTCAGTGCCTTGTTGTTGGTCTATGGAGTCATTATTTAAAACTTAAATATAAAAGAAAAACAATATATACAACCGCAGATGAGCCATGTGCGGCTCAAGAAAAACATCTTTTCAGAAAATGCCCATTCACAGGGCCATTGAAAACTTCTTGATCCTTCAAATCTCGCAACATGTAGGTATTATTTGAAAATACTTCAGATATTTTGAAGGGCCCAACCCATAGGGCTTCAAATTTGTCGTGTTTTCCCTTGTCTTCTTTAGGAGCATCCCATTTCAGCACCAGGTCTCCTATCTGAAACTCTTCCTTCTTGGCCTTTTTGTCAAAATCCTGCTTGATCTTCTGCTGATGGTACTGAATTATGTTCATTACCTACTCTATGGCCTGTTGGACCTCTACCAGTTGATGAATTCTTCTGATCATATCATCAGGCTCTTCTTGATAATCCTAGAAGAACTTTGCTACAGGAATGGCTAGCTGAGAAGGGAAAATAGTTTATGCTCCATAAACCAATTGGAAAGGGGAGATGCCTATAGATCTCTTTGTGGTCACTCGATCGTCCCATAGAGAGAATTTCAACTTTGAATCCCAGGCCTTTTTTTTTTCCTCCAATAGTCTTTTGATGATCCTTATCAGGATTTTGTTGGAGGACTCTGCTAAACCATTGCCCTCGGGATAGTATGGGGTGGAGTGAATCAGTTTGATCCTGAATTGCTCACAGAACTTGGCTAACGGCTCAGCCTTGAAAGAGGCTACGTTATCAGTGGCAATTTGGCTTGGGCAGCCGAATCTTGTGATGAGGTCTTCCAGGAATGCAATGATTACCTTGTGGGAAGAACTCCTGGTGGGAATAGCTTATATCCACTTAGTAAAGAAATCTGTGGTAGTTAGGATCTCCATCTGTGTTTCCCACTGGAAGTAGGGTGGATTTATCCAATAAAATCTAGGCCCCATTGCTGGAAGGGTCCTGAAACAATTACAGGCTTTAAAGGCAGAGATTTAATCTGTTGCTTTCCTGAAAATTTTTTGCATTTGATGTAGGCTCTGACCTTTCTGCAGACGTCAGTGAATAAGGTGGGCCAGTAATACCTAGCCCTGAGGATTTTGTAGGTTGTGGTCTTCCAGAAATGATGCCCTCCACATAGGTTGTTGTGAAATTCAACAATGATCCTGTCAGCCTCTTGTGGATTCATACATTTCAAAAGCACCCCCAGGGGGTCTTTCCAATATAAAACTTGATCGACAAGGTAGTATCTAACTGCTTTGAGCTTCAGATCTCTTTCCTTGTTTCTTTGTAGGCCATCTGGAGGCCGCAATTCTTGTAGAAAATATATGACATCCTTATACCAAGGACATCGAGCCAATAGGGGTTCGCCTTGAGGGTCTACATCAGACAGTTGATACTACTGATTTCCTGAGCATCCATTGATGAAACCTACCCCCAAAGCTTTGTAATTTGCTTCAGCCAGCATCTTGGCTAAACCTTGACCTTTGATTAATTTGGTAGGCCTTATTTCCAAGTCAAAATCAAGGATCTTGGCTATCCACTTACTCCTCCTCCTGTCCATATCAGACTGAATAAGAATGTCCTTAACAGCGGCCGAGGGGACATAGGCAATGATCTTCGACTATAGGACATAGGTTTTTAAAGCTTTGAGAGCCTTTACCAGGGCATAGGCCTGCTTCTCCATAATGTCGTACCTGACCTCGGCATCCCTTAGGGCTCTGCTAAAATAGGCAATAGGCTACTCTATCCCGGCCTCGTTTGTCTGTAATAAAACAACAACCACTATGTCAGATGAGGCAAAGGAGAAAATAAGGAAATCCTTTGAGTAATAGGGACTAATAAGCACAGGAGCTTCTGTCAAGGCCTTCTTTATCTACTCAAAGGAATTTCAAGATTCAGAGGTCCACCTCACTTCATTTTCCTTTCTCAACATGGTTGTTATAAGCTTTACCACCTTAGCAAAGTTAGAAACAAACCTCCTTAGAAAATTAATCTTACCAAGGAAAGACTGGACTTATTTCCTGGATCTTGGGATTGCCAAGGCTTGGATTGCTTCAACTCTACTAGGATCAATTTTGACTCCTTATGCTGATACTATGTGGCCCAGTAACCTTCCCTCCTTCATGGCGAACATAGATTTTTTGGGATTCAATGAGAGGCCAAAACTCCTACATTTCAGAAAAACTTTCCTGAGATGACAACAGTATTCTTTATCAGATTTGGAAAAGACTGTTATGTCATCCAGATAGATGACCACAAACTTATCCTTTTCCCCAATGAAAGCTATGTCCATGGCACGTTGAAACGTTGCCCCTGCATTCATCAACCCAAAAGGCATTTTAGCATACATGAATGTGCCCCATGGAGTGGTAAATGTCGTCTTTTCCATGTCCTCAGGCAGAACAGAGATTTGATTGTAGCCAGAGAAGCCATCAATCATGGAAATCTTGGATGCTCTCGTAACCCTCTGCAATATATGTTCCATCTTTGGTAAGGAGTAATTGTCCTTTCGTGAGCTCCTGTTCAGGTTTCTAAAATCTACACAGAGTCTAATTTCTCCATACTTCTTCCTTACAGGGACCAAGTTGGCCACCCACTCTAAATATATCAATGGCATGATGATCTGGGCATGTAGCAGCTTCTTCACTTCTCTCTCCATAATAGGCAACAACATAGGATTGATCTTTCTTAGCTTCTGCCTAAATGGCTTTGCCTCCCTTTTCAATGGGATTTTATGCTCAATGACAGAAGTGTCATAAGTTTTGAGATCTTCATAGGTCTAGGCGAAAACATTAGCAAACTCCCTCAATAGTTCAGTGTATTCAGCCCTCTTCTCCTTTGTCAGACTTCTTGACAATCTAACAAACTTGGGTTCATTCTCGGTGCCAATGTTGCACTGAGTTGTATCAGCCTCATCCTCTGAGATTTTCCCTTTTAATGCCACATCATTCCTATCAAAAAGTCTTTCCAAAGGAACCAATCCCCTTGGAATATGATTGTTGGGCAGTTGCACAATGCCACGCTCTACAATCTTACTCAGAAAATTACCACCATCAAGCCTTTCTTCAGAAACAGAGTCTTGGTCAATATGCATCTCTGAAAATTCTTCGACAGTATCCAAGAATCTTTTTATCTCAATATCATCCTCGGACACCTTCCAATGTTTGACATTGTCAGGTATGGAGGGCCTGTATTTTACTTCTACATCATATCTAAATTTGGGTGGCAAGGGCACTTTGAAATTGCTTGCTGATGTAGCCAAGGAATCTGCCATTGATTTCTTCTCTCTTGGGATGAAAGAAATGTTAAATGCTAAGAAGAAACTGTCAATTAGGTCCCATACCTCATTTTTGTAACTCCTGAGTTGAGGGTGCTTGGCCTGATAAGAATTTCTGATCTGTTGGACTATCAATTTTGCATCTCCGAACACTACTACCTCCTAAATTCCCATTTCCTTTGCAGCTCTTAATCCTAGAATAAGAGCTTCATATTATTCCACATTGTTGGTTGTTTCAAATTCTAGATTGTATGACAGAGATAGGGTTTCCTGAGAAGGTGACACAAAAAATAATCCGGCACCAGTGCCTTCCCTGGAAGAGGCTCCATCAAAAAACATTTTCCAGACGGAGGTGATGGGGGAAGAAAAATCATGAGAAGTAGTGGGATGTTTTCTGAGCTTTAGAAGAGGCTCAGGAGCATTAGTGAGTTGTAGTAAACTGGAACCTAAATCAGTGTCAAGGGAAAAGATAGGATGGTTGGTAGGATTGGCTTCATCATTGATTATATAGTCCAGCTGGGCTTCTCTGTATAGTGTCCTATGTTCTCCTCCGAACACAGGAATAGTAGCATAGGTTAGGTCCATTTGCAGAGTTCCCCCTAGTCTTTTTATCCAAGATCTTGATAACAGCATACCAAACTTGGGGGGGACATCGGCCACTACAATGTCCATGACCACGCTTTTCATGGGAAATTGAAACAAAGTCACGACCAGGTCTTTGATGACTCCTAGGCATTGAAATTTCCTGGAGTCAAAGGAATAGAGGTCATGATAGGCTCTGGTGACTTCTAGTCCTAATTCTTCCATGACAGTTTTGGGCATGAGGTTGTGGGAATCCCCTGAATCCATCAAACAATTGTGCAGTACCTTGTCATGTATGTTCAAGGATGTGTAGAAGGGAGGGGATGAATAATTCATGTCTTCTACTATAGGACCTAGAATGATTATAGGATTTTCATCTTGCAAATTGATGGAGTCTATGGGAAGGCATGAGGCTTCAGATTGTAATAGCTCGAAGAGGCATTTTTTGAACGCTTCATGTCTGATCAGTTCAGAGAGGGGCACACGAATTCTAATTTTCTGAATTTCATGCTCAAAGTTAAAAGAAGATGTAAGCTTTGGGATCTCCCTTACTTCAGGAACATGACTATGGACCATTGGAGAGAGGGGTTGGGCCTTCTTACCTTCATTGTTGTCTACTATTTCATTAGCAGGTCTCTCTGTTCTAGTAAGTTGTTCAGGAACATCAGGCGCTCCTATCTTTTTCTTGGACCTCAGTTTGTACCTTCTTTGGCTGCTGCTAGCCTTGTCTCCCTTGCTAAGTTCATTTAGTTGACTTTCCATGAGAGATTCCTCGTATGCTGATTGAGTGAGATGAGGGAACGGAGGAATTTCTCCAAAGCAGTGGATTTTGGGATCAAGCCCATTTGTTTCCCCTTCTTCCTCATCAGCCACAAAATTATTTTGAAGAGGGGCCTGAATTTTTTGGTCTTCTCTATCTCTTCCTCTCTAGTCTCTTTGCATAGTCAAGGGAGAAATATTGTTTGGCCTCCTGAAGTTTCCCTTGTTTTCGGCATTTTAAGGATTTATGTATGCTTGCTTATTCTCCACCTTCATTTTCTCCATCTCTGCAGACAAAGACTTCACTATCTTGGTCAATTCATCCACTTGAGGGTGAGGCACAGAGATGCCAGAAGTTGAGGCTTCGGATCTTCCCTTTCTCTTATCTGCATCAGTCTTATTCCTCAGTCTGTCAACTGCCAATACATTAGATTCTACCTCTATGGCCACATCTTGAATTTGAGCTAGGGAAGTAGATCTTCTTTCTCTCAATAGAAGACAAAAGTCAGGGTCGAATGCACTAGCATAAGAAATTTTGGCAGAGGCTTATGTGGGTTTTATCTTAGCCGGGATCTTATTATACATCTTATTGAATCTTTTGGAGAAATCTGAGACAGACTCTCCTCCCATTTTCTTCAAAGACCCGAATTATGTCATGTAATACATGAAATCCTTCTTATCTCCCCACTGCCTTAGGAAAGCACTATCTAGAGCTTCAATCCCAGCAATAGATCCGGGGGCCAATCTCCTAAACCACTTCCTCACCTTGTCGTCCAGGCTCTGGATGAAGACTCTCATCCATACATCTTCATTTTCAATGTTCAGGTTGTCTGCATAACTGTAGAAAGCAGCCAGGTTCTCTTCCATAGTTATGTCATCTTCCCTAGTGAACTTGGGAATATATTTCAAGTAATCTCCAGTAGGGAGAGGATTCATAGGTTGAGGTAGGATTAAGGGAGCATATCTGGCAGCTACTATGGCGTCCATTCTATTTAGAGGGGGATTAGCATGAGCCATAGGAAAAACATGTGTGGGGGAACCAGGAGGAGATGAGGTTTGAAGCGGAAAGACAGGAGCTGAGCTTAAAGAATGGGAGGGGAACTGCAACAAATCTAGAGAGCAGGCTTGTAGGCTTAAAGGCAGAGAAATTTCCCTTCCCTCAACAACAGTAATAATAGGAGGAGGAGTAGTAAAACCCGGGGTAGGAGAATGTTCAGAGGCGCTAGGTCTAAACCAGGGTACCACCTCGGGGGAGAGGGGAGTGACAAGAATTTCTCCTACTAATTCGAGACCAGGAGGAGAAAATCTAGCAGGAACACTCCCGAAATTTAGACTACGAGAAACTCCGACAGAAGGTAGTAAAACAGGACAAAATGAAGGGGTTGGAGTTTCTACAAAATCATGAAAATCACCAGAAATACCTGTTTTAGCAGTAGAAGTACCACCTTTAGAGGACTTTCCCTTTCTGATGATATTCTCTAGGTTAGCTTCAAGTGGCGCTAACGGCAGCTGAGGAGTAGACCTTGTGTGTCTACCTCTAGAAGCCACGGCTAAAACAATGGAGTTGCTTACGGATTGGAACCAGTGGGGTCACCCAGCAGAGTTGCGTTAGTGGAGTCGCCAGGTGCACAGTAGAAATCTTGATAGTTCTGATATCTGATGCACCTTCAGAATCAGTTAATCGTTGTCGTTCAATCCTGGGGAAAATATTCAACTTCGTCCTCGGCAACGGCGCCATAAATGTTAGCATTAGAAGTCACTCCTAGATTGCGATAGGAGCAGAGCCCAACGCCCATCATTTTATGTCACGAATAAATTTTATGGGTGATCAAATGGGTAGTGAGTCGGTGACCCAGGAAGGTATCACTCTAACTCAGGGACCAGACCTTGTATGTAAAGAACAAAGGAGGTATTGATCTAACTTCTGTCAGTAAGTTGATTGTAAAATGAGCAGGTGGAAGACTTGGTGAGATGAGTGAGAAAGACTGTCTCGGGCATCATGCCTTTCAACAGCTTGAGGAAGAAAATCTTAGAATACAAGATCCTCTTGGTTCTGAGTTTCGGGGAACTAAAGGGTGACTTGACTGGATCCTCCAATTCCAAATCATTCAGCGTTGAGAAAATACAATAACTGATTAGAAACAATGCAACTATTATAGTGATCCGACCTACATCATCCTATAACAACGCAACTCAACTGGATCCTCCAATTCCAAGATATTCTAACACAGTGTAAACAAAGAGATGGAAAGAAGTTGACATTCATAAGGAAAGAAGTCTCAAGTGCCAATACATAACCAAAGAAACCAGTGCTTCGTTAAAACTTTACAATTGGGAGCCTAGCTCAACCATCGATAGATTACAAAATGGTGAAAATGCCTACATATACTCAAAACAAAACAACAATAGCGAAAATGAGACACTGCATTTAAAACATTGCGTCTGCATGTCTTCTGGAAGTCTGCGCATGTAGACTCTGGACGATCTTGCACTTATGACAAACGCAATCAGACTCCTGACTGTCCTACAGATGAATCAACATGCTTTTAATCCTTTTTCGGACTTTCCATTTATGGTGGATATGATGTCTAACCACCTCCAACAACTTCAATAACTGCTTCCTTGGGATCAGGAACAATCCGGGTCAACTCTTCCCTCTGGGACGTGGAGGTCTTCTCATGGTGCCACCTGGATCAGCTAAACGGTCTAATGGATAGTTCGTGGAGGATCTGGCATACTTGGCATGGAAAGGGGAAAGGGAGTGATCAGGGAAATGATAGGGGTGAGACACATGGCAAGAAGAAGGGGGGAAGGTGACGGGATATAATGGTAATGGGGGACACATTATTTATGGGAGGTTGACGTGGAGGGGAGCAAGACAGATGTCGAAGGATGAAGAGGGGACAAAGGGGACGGGCCCCATCATGCGGTCAAGTGGAGAACAAATGGCATGGGAGGAAGCGGTAGAGAAGGCGACATGACAGGAAGGGGGCCTCACGTCAATACCCCACCATTCCGTACCCCCCCCCCTTATTAAAGGTAGAATGGCAGAGGGGGTCTGGAATCGCTTGAGCACCATTGATCTGGGTGCCTCGATCTCGATCGTTTGAGAGATGCGCGCCCAATTCCAGACCCCCCCGTTAAAGGAAGAATGGCGAGGGCGCTCCGGAATAAAACCTCATCCGTAGATCTGGGTGGGTAGATCTTGGTCGTCTGAAACTGCCTACTTATTAAAATGATGCGTCCACCCTCCAAACTTTAAAAAAATGGGTTTTTCGAATCTCTTTCTTTGCCCAAGGGGACGCTTCTTTCAGGAGAGCACCCCCTACATGATTATGTGCTAACGGTATCAACATTAGTTTCCTGATTCAGTAGAAAGGGTACTTTCGTGGCACTTTGTTCAGCAGAGGAAAAATATATGGCAGCTATTTTGGCAAGTTGTGAGTCTATTTGAATTCGCAAGCTTCTTGTAGGGTTATTTGGTCAAGAGTTGGAGCCTACTATGATTCTTTTTGGCAATAAAAGTTGTATCAAACTCTCAAATAACCTAGTGTTTCATGATAAGTCGAAACACATTGAGATAAGATACCACTTCATAAAAGATAAGATGTAGAAGGGAGTTGTGAATCTCCAACACATTTTCACACGAAAGAAGATTACAAATATCCTAACCAAACCCCTAATGAAGGGAAAGTTTGTCCACTTCATAGAAAATATAGGAGTGGTGGATAATACCTCTCTTTCTAAGAGGGAGTGTTCATGATTTTGTATCTTTAGGAGGTATTCCCACAAGAGTCCAAGGTGTCAAGCATGTGGGAATATTCATTGGCACCATATTAGCCTTTCGTTTTAGTGAAATCGGACTAGAAATGAGGCTAGGGACTCATGGGAAAGTTGATGGGATTTATGGGTTTGTGTGTGGGTTCCACATACACAAAGATGATTAAAATATTATAATAAATTGTTGAGTTTAGGAAGGGCTCCTAAACTCACTCATTGGACTCTTATATAAAGAAGAGAAGTAATTGTGATATTATCATCATAGTGTGACATCATGGAGTTAGCATAAGTGAGTAAACACATATGCTAAGGGGTATGGAAATTGTGGAATGATGGAGTTGGCATAAGTGAGTTTGCACTTGTGTCAAGGAGGATTGGTGATATTAGCAAAGGGAAAGTATGAAAGATGTAGAATCTGGCCCTGACGAGAGAAGCGAAGAAGGTACAAGTGTGGAGTGAATTTTCATACAATACATGGTTTGCAGGAGGACAAAGCACGTATATATGCGGGTTGTAGAAGGAAAAATCATTTATAGGGTATACGTGGTTTGTAGTAGAGAAAACAACATATGTACGTGGGTTTCCAGTAAGATGAATTGTGTATCTGATTTTCTAGGCAGGTGCAGATCCGTACAGGATGACAAGTGATGTCAGCAGGTCGTACATGTGGCCTACAATAGATTTATGGGCAGAGGAGATTTCCATAATATTGTTGAGGTTTGGTTTTCTGATTTTTATAATTATTGGAGAACAAGTTTGTTCTCAATTTTGGTGACTTTGGAGGACAAGATTGTCCTCGGATTTTGGTGATAATGTATTGGTTGGGAGGGATAGTTTTTCCCTCAGTATTTTTTATGATAAAAAGATTACAGAACTGAAATTGTGTCTCATGTGTATTGATGATTCATATCTGATCTTTGTGTTTCCGCTGCATATATTTTTTAGTCAATAATTTCAATGTAAAGTTGTTTAATGATAACAGCTAGGTTTTTATTGTTAGATCACTAGGAAGCAATTTCTAGATCTAAAATTAGTCACATAGAGTTGCATGTGAAAATTGGAAAATGTATCCCAAATTGGATTGTACCTTAGATATATTGAAGTATCATTTTTTTTTTCTTTTCAATGGATCTCATGGGATGTTTTCATATACCAATAAATAAGACTGTCATCAAAGGAAATATTGGGATGGGTATGAGTCAAATACAAAAGGATTCCAACTAACTTATGGTACAATGTGGCATCTACTATGAGTGTACTATAGGTGGCAAAAAAAATTATTCCAGACTATAAGGGAGATGGAGTTGGTTTGCAATATTCCGAAGAATGTCACATGCATACTTAAACTAGGAAAGGAAAAAAAAAAATCTTGGTTTGCAAGACTTGGAGACCAAGAAAATAATGCTAATGGCATAAGGTTGTCACTTTGAATTTCTTCTTAAGGTTAGATTTCACATGGATTAAAAGTTTGGATTCAATGTCCGTGAGTATGAGGTCATCAACATTAAAAACGTGTTATTATATGGTTACATGGTTTCTTGTTATAGACATTAGGGTTAGAATGACATCTAGAAAATTTGGTGTCAAGAAGAAAGCTATCCATTTTAGCATACCAAGCACGAGGAGATTACTTAAGGCCATAGAGCGATTTCTTAAGGTGACAAAAAAGGATAGAGTCATTATGAATATAGTCAAGAGGTTTTTGCATGTAAATTTTTTCTTGCAAATACCCATGCAATGAGGAAAATATAACATCCATTTGATGCACCTCCCATTTATATGAAGCGGAAAGGGATAAAAAAGGGAAAATGGAATTCATTTTGGCTATGGGGGGAAAGGTTTCATTATAATCAACCCCTTCTACTTGAGAAAATTATTTGGAAACTAACAATGCCTTATGTATTTCAACACTTCCATCTTATGCATACTTAGTTCTATACACACATTTACATATAACAAATTTTATTCCTTTTGGACAAGGTAAAATATCCCAAGTGGCATTCCCCATTAAAGAATGATTTCTTAATTCATTGTTTCTTCTCAATATAGATAGCCAAAAGCTTCTACAATTTTTTATGGATCATGAGTTTCTGAAACTTGAGCCAAAAAATATGAGTCTTGTTGGAAATATGAATGTGTATGATGTCAATTTGAAGGATCACTAG
>WSFP011433355.1:0-21380 GCA_009831015.1 Picea engelmannii
AGAGGAAGAAGGATATGTATCCTCATCCTATTATAGCACAGACTTGCCTCCTTTTAAGGAATGCTGACCTTCTCAAGTTTTATGAGGAGAATACATCCCTTTAGGGGAACATGCACTTGTTGATATAGTTGATCCATTGTTAATATCATGCTAAACATGCATTTGAGGTCAGTCATGATCTATGGTAGTAGCACACAAAGGAGGATATTTATTTCATCATCAAGTTGTCTAGGAGGTGGGATGATTTTCCCATTTCCCCAATACACTACCTTTTGTTGTGGGATATATTTAGTTGACATAAGTGTAGAGATATGTCAATGCTACCATCACTAACTTTAGTACCTTCCAAGTTCTTGGGGGAAAATTGTGTTTACATTCATTCAGTGTAGAGGAGGTTAGGTGTCTGTCACTTACAGTCACAACATCACAACATTGACACACTACACCTATGATGGGGAACACATTGGTTTCCCTTTGATGCAGGATGTAGATAATTTAGTTCAAAGACACAAACTGATCAAGTGGTCTACCATTTTTGCGACAAATTTGTTTTGCTCCAGATCATTGTCGTGTTGTGTTTAATGGGAGGCTTGTCTTTCCGTTTGCTTCAGAGTTATTGACTTTATTTTTTGAGAGGTTTCTAATGATTCAACCTAGATTTAACAACCTCCCTCCTAGGTCAATGATTGATGTGCATATGCATGTGTCAGGGTGAATGTTTCCCAAGAGGGGCCAACCATAGTGGCCATGTAGGTAGGTCAGTTCAAAGGCATTAGATTTATTAGCTAGTGAGAATGATCACATCTCCAATATTGTATAATACCCATACACAAGGATGGATTGGCCAGGATGTACAAACATCCTATTTGGCTAGGCCAAGGCACCAGATGTAAGAGGTAATATTATTGTTATCTTTTGATTAATCTAGTTGCATAATTTTTTTGTCTTATTTAATGCACATGTAAGTGATTGTAAGATTTTTCTTAAATTTTCTAATTATTATTATCTACTATTTTGCAAATGTTGGTGCATATGTTGGGGAGGTGCGACATGACGAGGAGATGACTAAGGAAAATGACCCACCTTAGGTGTAGAGACCAAACATACCACACTAGGTAGATCAAATATTCCATTTGTAGTTGATGGATCATATATGTGCATTGATGGATCACCACAGAGTGGTCCCTATATGAGCTCAGGAGATCATGTAATACCTTGAGGTTTCAATGATATGGGCAACCCTTCCCCACAATATGCCATTTTTTTATGTTTCATGTTGTTGATGCCCTCAACCTACTCGAGAGGTTGAGGGTTGTCTGCCAATCTTCTTCTTTGGATTCATTTGTTGGGGATGGTACACCCTCACCTCCTTTTCCTTCTCCACCTCCTCCATTTCCTCCTCTAGAAGCATACTAACCACCATAATTTCCTCTAAAAACAAACTAACTACCATCTCCTCCTCCAACAACAAACTAACCACCACCTTCTCCTCCAACAGTAGATTGACCACCATATCCTCATCTTGCA
This sequence comes from Picea engelmannii, assembly GCA_009831015.1. NCBI lineage: Eukaryota > Viridiplantae > Streptophyta > Pinopsida > Pinales > Pinaceae > Picea > Picea engelmannii. The sequence goes on from WSFP011433355.1 coordinate 1,528, forward strand.
ACCTAACCACTATCTCCTCCTCTAGTAGAAAACCAACCCCATCACCTCCTCTAGTATATTTACCACCATATCCTCCTCCAGTACCAAACCAACCACCATATCATCTAGCAAAAGACCGACCACCATCTCCTTTAGCAACATATTGACCACCATCTCCTCCAACAATAGATAGACCACCATATCCTCCTCAAACACTACTTTTTACATTATTTTCTGATAGAGGTACTGATGCCTCTGGATCTTGTGGAAGAGGCACTGATGCCTCTAGCTTTGGTAGTAAAGGTACTAATGCCTTTGGCTCTATTGTCGAACTTAGCTTATATCAGTTATTGACATGTATATATTTGATTGCTACAATGTATATTTGGCATTGATTTTTTATTTTTGAGACGTGTGTGTGTGTGTGTGTGTGTGTGTGTGTGTGTGTGTGTGTGTGTGCAATCATTCATATATATTCCGTGTTTTTATATCATGTATACGTTGATGTTGTTTTCTTCATAAAATGTTTTATGTGTATGTTAATGGTTTATATTATTAATGATTTCTCTGTTTTTAAATTGAATTTGAGATGCCATAAAATGTTTAACTTTAGTTATATGAAATCATCTAATTTAAATGAGATTATAAAAAGTTTTAATCATTTAATGTCATTATATAATGTTTAACTATTTTTCAAGATGAATTTTTGGTGTGCAAGAAGATACAATATGTCAACTAAATATGTTTACAAACTTGATTAAATGATTCATTCAATGAATGCCCAATTTGATTAATATTTTAAAATTGATTTTTTAAATTAAATTGTTTTTTCAAATTTATTCTTAAATAATTTTACTAATATTTTTGTCAATTTAAAAAAAAATTAAAATTATTATAGTTAAATCTAATAAAATAACTCCTCCCCCAATTTATATAGTGATAGCATCATGTATATTAAGTCACGAAAATAAATCTAAATTAGATTTGGTTAATCTTTTAAAAAATGTTTGATTAAATCATGAAAACTTATTCTATATTTTTATATTAAATATACAATGAGATAAAAAAGACCTTAAACTAAAATAAACTAACCTTGATGATAATAGTTGTTAATGTTAATATTTCAAATAGTGATAACATCTTGCATAGAAGAGTTATTTTTCATTATTTTTTTATGTTTATACCTTTTTTTTAAACAAAAATAAAAAGCATTAATTTTTAAAAGTGTTTAAATATACCCTAGATGGGGTGCCACGTAGCCAACATGTAATCCCCTGACTTAACTACGTCTGTCGCCGCCCTCACTTCCATTTCTTGTAGGGAGGGAAACATTCAAAGATGATTAGAGCAGTCATGACAACTCTCTTGCGCAGGTTTAATGGCTCCTTCAATGCAGCAAGGCTAGCAGATGGCGATGGGTACGAGAGGCATGAACAAGGTCATTTCAGATCCTTTGGTGCCCCTCCACTGTCTCTAGATATGTTATGTCTCTTCCATTCAATTCAGATATTGTGTTTTGGCTTTGCTCCCCGCTCTGCAAATTTTATGCTCTGCAATTTTTTCAGCTCCTTTAACGCCCCTCCACTCTCTCTGGGAGTCGTTCTCCCTGATCTACAATTTTTCAGGCCACTCAGAGTTTCGTCCATCTCCACGACCATGCCACGGGAGCATGGAAAGCCCAAGAGAGGGCCCTCTTGGTACAATTACGTTGCCAGACAACGAATAATTAGTAGACTCACCCAGGCGTCTTCGACCTCTATGACCCACTGGGATGGGGGGATTGACGAGACTTTGAGCTATGCATAACAAAGTTATGGTCAAAGATTTTACTGAATGAAATTTAGAAGTCGATTTTTGAGAACATTGTATATATGGAAAACAAAGTTGGGTGAGGTTCCCATTTGGAGCGACAAGGACAAAGGGGATTCCAGAATTGGTTCATAGTGATGTGTTTGGCCCTGTTTCAGTGAGTTCACTTGGTGGATTCTTGTATTATGTCTCCTTCAAAGATGATTTTTCCAGGAAGACATGGATATATTTCTTGAGGAAGAAATCATAGGTTTTCGAGAAATTCAAAGAGTTTAATTCTCTTGTAGAAAACCAGACAGATAAGAAGATTAAGGTGTTGAGAACTGACAACGGTGGTGAATTTTGTGGAAATAAATTCGATTAGTTCTGCAAGAAGTGTGGCATAGCATGCCAAAATACCACACCATACCCCACAACAAAATGGAGTTGTTGAAAGAATGAACGAAACATTGATGGACAAGGCAAGGAGCATGCTTAGTGGTGCCGGGCTCACACAAGAATTCTAGGCAGAGACAGTCGACACTGCAAAATATCTAGTGAATATGTCTCCTTCGTCGACGCTAGTCGACACGACTTCACATGAGGTATGGTCTGGTAAGAAGCCTTTAGTTTCACATCTCAAAATGTTTGGCTGTGATGCATTTGTGCATGTTCCCAAGGAAAATAGGAGCAAGTTGGATAAGAAGGAAGTCAAGTGTATTTTCATTGGATACAAAGAAGGAATGAAATGATATAAGCTCTGGGATCCTGCATCAAGGAAAACATTGTACAATCTAGATGTCATCTTTAGAAAAGTAGGAAGGAAGTCCTTGTTTGAAGTGATAGTTCAAACAGAGAATAATCCAGAGAAGGTACGGTTTGAACTAAGGAATGAAGAAGGTGATTCAGATGAGATGAATGAATCAGATGAAGAGGTGGAACAATCAACTCCGGTTGTAAGGAGGTCAGAACGAGTAAGAAAACCATTTGAAAGGTAGAATCCACCCGAATTTTGTTCCACATTTATGTTAACTTCCACTAACGAAAAGCCCAAGTTGGTTAGGGAGGCAGTCGAATCAAAAGAGGGAAAAATATGGAAGGATGCCATGGTTGAAGAGATGGAATGCTTGCATAAGAATGAGACATGGGATTTAGTCAAATTACCAAATGGAAGAAATCCCGTTGCTAGCAAGTGGGTATTCAAGAAGAAAATGAACATCGTAGGTCAAGTTGAGAAATTCAAAGCTCGACTGGTAGCGAAAGGATATTCCCAAGTCAAAGGAGTCGACTTCGGTGAGATTTTTTCCCCTATTGCAAAATTAACTTCCATTAGAGTACTAGTGTCTCTGGCTACAACATTTGATCTAGAAATAGAACAAATGGATGTAAATACAACATTCCTACACAGGGACCTGGAAGAAGAAATCTACATGAATCAACCTGAAGGATTTGTCATAAGGGGAAAGAAAGATTTGGTGTGCAAATTGAAAAGATTCCTTTATGGTCTAAATCAATCACCAACGATGTGGTACCAACATTTCGACACATACATCCTTAGTTTCGGATTTGTGAGAAACCAAGTTGATCACTGCATATATTCCAAAGAATAAGGTGGGCATTTCATATATGTAGCATTGTATGTCGACGACATGTTGTTGATTGGAAACAACATGAACGCAATAAAGGAGGTGAAGAAGCAACTATCCGCAAAGTTCGACATGAAGGATCTTGGTGCAACAAACTTCATTTTGGGAATGGATATCAAGAGGGATCGAGCAACTAGAAATCTTTGGTTGAACCAAAAGAAGTATATTGAAACAATTTTGAAACGTTTCAACATGTAGGATTGCAAAACTGTGAAGGTGCCAATTCCTGTGGAAACAAGGCTAGTTGCTGAATAGTGTCCAAAGACACAAGAGGAAATAAAGGACATGGCACATGTTCCCTATGTAAGTGATGTTGGTAGTATAATGTATGCAATGGTCTGCACTCAACCAGACATTTCCCATGCAATGGGAGTATTGAGTATATACATGTCCACACTTATAAAGGAGCATTGGGCAATTGTCAAGAGGTGTTCATGTATTTGTGTGGCACAAAATACTATGCTATATGCTACCAAGGAAAACATAGACGTGACAGTGAATTAAATGCACATGGATTTGTCGACGTCGACTGGGCTGGATATTTGTATAGTCAAAGGTTGACCAGTGGATATGTGTTCAAGATGTTCGATGGAGAAATCAGGTGGATAAGTAAGTGACAGGTAGTCATAGCCTTGTCAAAAACAAAAGCTGAATACATGGAAACCACTCATGGAAGCAAAGAAAAAGTATGACTGCAAAGGATGTGCTTAGGAATCGGGTTTGAGAAGAGAGCTATGAAGATAAGTTGCGACAATCAAAGCACAATATTTCTAGCAAACAAACCAAATTATCATTCCAAGACTAATCTTATTGATGTACAATACCAATTCATGAGAGACATGGTGGAAAGCAACAAGGTGCTGCTAGAGAAAGTAGACAAGTTGGAAAACATAACAAACTCTTTGACCAAGTCTATGAGTGCTGTGAATTTCTCTTGGTGCAAAGAGGCAATGGGAATCGCTGCCCCAGGTTAGTGAATGAGAGTTCAAAAATCTCCCAGTTTCAACAAAGAAGACAACAAGTGGAAGAATGTTGGGTTGTTATATTCTTTGTAGTGAAATTCTTGTCAAGGTGGATCGACAGACAATGAAAGTCGAAAGTTGAGGTGGTTCTACCCGGTAAATTTGAAGTCGAAGAAATCGACAACAAGTCGAAGAGGTCAACTGACAAGAGGTCGACAGGTGGGCACATGGAAATCGATTGAAGACCGAATGGAGGTCGACTGGTAATCAATTGGTAAACTGACTTAGAGTCATCTGTAACAATATCCTAGGATTCACGGGATTTGTATCCAATGATATGCATGGATCTTTAACCATTTTTGGGTGCCTTTCTTTAGGGTTTTTCCTACTATAAAGCCTATAAATAAGGTGTGTTGTAACGCTGTAAAATCTAATCTTTTAGAGAAATCATTTTAGAGGTTGTTGGTCATGTAGATGTAAGACGAATTGGCTACATGGTTGTTCTTGTGTAAAGAAAGAAGGTATGATGTCAATTGTGTCTTAGGTGTAGACCAAGGTTAGGCATGTAACCTTTTATTATGAAGGAATAAGACAATAAGAGAGAAAAACACTCAAGGAATGCTTGTTTTCCCGTTTGGGTTTCCAGGGTAAAATCTCTATGTACAATGTGTTTGCTTTGTCATTTACTTTCTTGATTAAATGTTTCTTTCTCTCTTTTTCTAGGTTTAGCGTGGAAGTGTTTCTCATTTCCTAACATTGGTGAATGTGGGGTCCTGATCCAAGACAATGGAAGCACACATACCATGTAGCTTAAATATCTAATCCTTGAAGGCCCGAGCCACTAAGGAAGGAGTGAAAGGATGAGATAGGGCACAAAAATGAGTAGCTTTTGAAAGATAATCAACAACCACCATGATGATTGATTTGTTTCCTGCTTTTGGGAGTCCCATAATAAAATCCCTTGAAATGTCTATCCAAATCTGCATTGGGATTGGTAATGGTTGCAATGCCTCTAGTATCTTCATTGTCTCTCCCATGTTTTTTTTGAAAACATCATAGGATGCTATGAAATCTTGGATATCTAATTTCATGCCATCCAATAAGAATGCACACTTAGTTCTTTCATAAGTTTTATGAAAGCAAGAGTGACTAGCTATCAATGATGAATGTAGCTCCCGTAAGACTTTTTGTTTGAGGGTTGAATATTATTCTAGAACAATGCACCCTTTATACCACAATGTATCTTGTTTCCATGTATAACCTTTAGGTTGGTTGGGATCTACCTGAAGCTGTTGGATGAGTTGCCTTAAAGTACCATTTTCTACTAGCGATGAGTTACTAGCCAAGTGCCTTCCTTCTTTAATACCATGACTACTAGCAATGAGTAAGGGCTTGTACTGGGATGTATGACCCCGACCTCCAACAACTCATGAATGATCTTTTCTATTTCATTATTTTGTTCAAAAGGGTGGTGATAAGGACATACATTTGGTGGTTGACTTCCTGAAATTAGGGGAATTCCATGGTCATTCTCTCCTTGAGAAGGGGGTACACCCTTTGGTGTCTCAAAGACTTGATGATGTTTGTTAAGGACTAGCTGCAAGTCTGGGTGGATTTCTTGTGTTAGGTTATCCAGAACCTGTATGGAATTAAATTGAGAAATAATGTGAGAGTGGCCCTTCTTTAATAACTTCTCCATACAATAAGAGCTCATTGTTTTAGGAGAGTCTACCTGAAGCCCTCAAAGGGTTTGTACATGACCCTCTTGAGTGAAACTTGTATAGAGTTCTTTGAAATCCATGGTGATTGGTCCCAACATGCGTAGCTATTCTACCCTCCAATACTATGTCACACCCACCCATATCTATGTAAAATAGATGGGTTTTGAGCTGATAGTCTCCCATCTAGAATCTAACATTTTCACATCTTCCCCCACATTTCATCATACCTCCAATGGAGATCACGATTCGAAAGTTGTGCACTGGGTGTACAAAACAATGAGTTTCTTTTTCCATTCTCTTGTGAATGAAATTGGGAATACTGCCACCATCAATTAGGACTATGAATTTTTAGTGCTTGATGTAACCCAAGGGTTTCAAGGTTTGTGGAATTGGAATGCCCGATAATGCATGCAGGGAGATAAGTGGTTCTTCATGAGAGAATGGAGGTTCGATATCCACCTGAGGTTGAGTGTTGTTGTTCTCAACTTGTATCTCTGGTGTCTCTTCAATACTTATGTCTTTAGTCAAGGCATGAATGGTCATATCATTTTGGAACAATTTTTGTTCTTTACACCGATGACCCGAAGCATATTTTTCATCACAATTAGAGCAGAGTCCTTGTCTTTGGCAATCTGCCATTTTCGTTGGAGAAAACCATTGTACTTTCAAGGGATGTGTAGGAGTTGTGCTTGGGGAGGTAACTTGGGAAGGACAAGTGTAGGGAATGAAGGTTGGTTTTTTTGTTTATGCATTGATCACCATCTTTGATTTTAGGGTCCTCTACATTGCTTCCAACCATATAGTAGGAGGTCACATTCTAACTTGTGCTAGAATATCCTCCTTGAAGCTACTAATGAAACATTATTTATAGATAGCTAATTGCTCAAAGGCTGCCATAAATTATGTGATTGAGCTTGTTTGGCGTACCTTGGCAAGTCACCCCAAATAGTGAGTACCTTTCTCAAAACATGCATAGATAACTTTATCAAATTGACCCCAAGTGATATAACACACATATGATTTTTTATGCCATTCCCACCATTTCCATCCTTCTAGATCTAGATAAAAGACCCCCACCCTGAGTTTCATCATGTCAACAATAATTCCTTGGAGGGAAAAGTAATGTTCCATATGTGTGACCCTTCCAAATTGATCATAACCATCAAAATTGTTTAGGTCCACCTTAGGAGAATGGTGCCATATGTTATTATCCATTGATTGATTATTGTGCGGACCAAAAAAGGGTTGCGAGTGGCCAAATAGTATTGAGTTAGAAGTTTCTTCACTGTGTTTCTCATTTTGTTGTGTAATCCACTGGTGTTCCTTTGTTATTCCCTGAGTTGGCACACCTGTCAATTTCTTAGTCAACATATTTTCAAAGTTGGATAGGTTATGTTGTAACTTCTCATCTAGCTTCTTATTCAACTGCTCATTCAACCCATCTAATTTATCATCCAACCTATTAAACTAATTTTCGAGGCTATCCAACCTGTTTGAAGTAGAGCGGTGGTCATATTGTTTGGAGAAGCATGAGGTGGTTTATAGGTATTATCCTTCATGGTTGAGCTCGCTGGAAAAAGTTACGAGGTCCTAAGGACAAGGGAGTGTCAGGTGCTATAGATCTATGATATATGTGTGGGGTCCAACAATAGTACTCGTCCCAATATCTGAAGGCACTAACTAAAGAGGCTCAATCGTGATCTTATCCATACTACTCAAATACCCAGATACTAGAGAGTGGTCTCCCCGAGTGCTGTTCTTGGTGTACTATAGCAACAAGATGATTGATTAACTTATCTAAATCTAGTTTTAGGTATACGTATGGGACTGCCTATATACCCAACGATACAAGGAAGTGAAATTCCATATACATGTATTATCTGATACGGTACAACTTGAAGGGGTACCAACAAGGTTTACAAGGGTTTCCAACAATGTGATTCCACTTGTATTTTGTGCATGTGTTCTTCCCATACCACAATTTTACTCACTGAAAGACATATCACTATGTTATTTAAAGACGCCTAAACACATCTCTAAAAAAATAAATTATGAGCTTGTTAACCCCATAAAAAACTCTTAAAATGACCAAAAAATAACTTGTGTGAGGTAGGGCTTGAGGCCGAAAATGCAAAATGATTACAACTTTAGTTATACTTATCTAATTGGTTATTATGACCTCAATTGTGAAATTTTGCAGTTTTTTTGGATCTAATGGCACTAGTTTTACTAAAATCTATGCACTTTTTCAAAATATATCCAATCTGCGAAATTTGTGGTTGTCAATGGAAAAAACACTAAAAAATTGTAGATTTTGAATTGGCGATATCTCCATTTTCTGGACTTCGTTTTGGACAATTGTTTTTTTGAAATTGGGCATTTTTTTGAGAGGAATTCAAATATATGGTTGGTTTCTTCAAACTCTGCATATAAAGTTTCAGATATTGACCAAAATACTGTCGTCCTCTTTTTCCCATAAAAGATCCGCAAAAAAGAAAAAATATTCCCACTCTGTGCCCAAATATTCTCCCACTTCATGCCAAAGAAAGAGCTCTGATATCAATTTTGTATAATTAACCCCAAAAATTTAGAGAAGTCACATAAATTGTAGTGCAAAACCCAAGAATGCAAGATAAAACAAAGATAAAAATAGAGAGCTATGTTCACTTGCCTCTTCAAGGGGGCAACCTCCAAGAGCAATGCTCCAAATACAATAAAAATTCTTGACAAAATAATACATAATCTTCTACTCAATATATAACTATCCATGGAGAACTTTAACTGCCTGTGGGCCCTTTATAATGAGGGTTTGTTAGAAATAATCCTAAGTCCTAACTAGACCTTAACAACTGGTTAGTTATGATACTGTTGTGGGGTCGTTACTTTGAGATGTACTATTAATGTACCATTGATGTACATATGAATTTGACTTGGATTGGTGCCTTTTCCGCCTGTCTTCTTTTCCTTCTCAATTTTGTTAGTTATTCTATTTTCTTGGCTATTTTCTTGCCCTAATTTCAATCAAGGTCGACCAACTAATTTAGGCCTTAATACTAAAAAGGACCCTTTATTATAATGAGTAACTATTAACTAACTATTTAATGAGCCTTATTCAAGAAAAATGGCCTCATACATTGATAAAGTATCTAAGTAAGGGGGTTAGGTTAGGACCCTAACATACAACCATTTATTCAATTTATATGTGCAATTCAAATCATAAATGAATGTCAACGTTTTTGGATGTGATGCAACCATTTGCATCCATTTATTCAATTTATAAGTGTAAATGCGTTTGATTTCATAGTTTCAATGATATATATTTAACATGCCATTCACAATGCCCCTTTCCACTTGTATTATATGGAATCATATCCTTCTCATCTAACTCATCTTCTAAGTGTTTCTAAACATGAGTCACCATCACTAAGCACCTTGAGGGGTATCTTGAGATGCATTTAATATAGGGAACAAATAAATTAGAGGAGTTGGTTACATTTAGTAGAAAATGGATGAACACGTCTTTTTTGTAGATTGTCTTGCACATAAATCTATGGCCATTGAATAAAAAAGGATCTCTTTCACATTTTATGTATTCAACATATAGATGATTTGGCATAGGTAGATAGTTGGACAAATTTTTGTGAATAATCTAGTTTGGGATTCAAGATATTTGTGAAAATTTTGTAAGATATTCAACATTTTACTTTTAATGTTGAAATCAATATTTTATTAATTTTGATAAATTTATAAGCATTTTCAAGTTACACATTTCACCCATAGTGTTAATATAGAGTGCACTTGAATTTATTCGTTGCAATAAAACATTTAGCACATAAAAGTTTTTACACAAAATGTCTTTAGTGTATCTTATTAACTATGTATCTAACACATTTTGGTTATTTTATATGCTTGTTCACATCAAATATTCTTGTACATATCAGGGTTCGATTGAACTATTTCAAGACAAAGTATGTACTAAGGTCTCTAGTTATAATCAAACCCAATCCATTAGTTACTAGGTGATATTTCAGAAAACAAAGATGCTTGTTCACACAAAAACCCTTTTGTTAGTTTAATGTATCATAATGAATATAGATCAAAAACACTTTTTATGCAATACCTCTGAAGGGACAACATGCAAATATTACAATTAAAAATGATTCATAATTCATTAAAGAGCTTAAAGTTCCAAAACAATTTATTTTATTTCAACATTATGGTTGTAAATGATTGTTAACTTTTGATATCCAACATCATAAAATGAATAAAAAACATAATTGTCCAATTATATATAACCATAATAAAATGACATAACCACAAAACAATAAAACATGTACATACCACTCTTTATTTCCATCACCTTGATTATGTTCTTCACTTGGCATGATAACATTGTTGTTCTCAAAAGATGTTTAATCTTATATTGTGTCTTAGTACAAACCATCAATATATATCCTACACATCTGAGTTAAAAAACACTTGGTTCAAGTGTTTTGGGAAATCATAAGGCTACTTCTTTTCATTCCACATATTTTTAGACTTGATACATATTAGCCCACTATTCCACCACTTGCACATATAAATAATGGATTTGAAATATTAGAAGTTCACTTGCATGATCTCTTGTATCTTTCTAACATAACCTAACTTTCTCTCTATTATGTTCTAATCATGGTGGCTAGCATGACTAGATTGTTCAAACTTGACCTCCACTCCACTGTCAAGTGTGACACATCCATCATCACCACCCTTACTATGAAAATGATGTCCATATACCCACATACATGGGAACACATGCACTTTAAAAAATGCAAACAAAGGATGGTGGCATATGTCTAATAATCAGAGCATTAATAAAAACATAATATATGTTATATTTTGAACATGAATTATAAAGTGAACAATGTACATTGATATATTATTACAGAGTTGTTGCACCCTATCCCTATGTTTAGTGCGTCCTCTTCACCATGTGGGTAATGACTAGACGTGCCATATTTCTCTCTGATTTGGTCAACCACCCAGTTGTTGGGAAGGATCATCAACATATTTTATTTTAAATGATTAGGATATGATTCTATCGTTCAATAATCTAATTCTTTCGTATCACTATCCCATTTCCTTCTCCTCTCTTCATACAATGGATCCCATGGTTGTGTTTCCTCCACATTGTAAAGAACTAATTTATTGATGGAATCAATTTTTGAATTCACTAATGTATTCATGAAATAAAAATGAATAGTATGAGGTGAAATACATATTATCAAGTTACTTACTCTTTATCATGCACCTTTTTCTTGTTGATTTGGAGTAGCTCCCCTTCCCTTTTGTCTTCATACCGTTGGTTGTATTAAACTACTCTAACTAGTGTGTTGTCAATTTGCTTGATGTACTCACTAGCATAATAGATCAACTTGTATACTAGGTACCCCTCTACCATATACCCCTCTGGATTTTCCCTTTGTTGAACAAACCACTACAACTTTTTCATGCACCTCTTTAATAAAAACACCCAATGGCATGAGACCGACTTGGATAATTCAACCTCGTTATCTAGGTGAATTAGAAGATGGATTTTATGTCCATGAAGCTCATAGGAAATTCCTTCTCAAACATACAAACAATCTCAACTATCTCTTGATGTCATCGTGGAATTCTAGCCATGTGAATCTTCTTTGATGTAATCCAATGTACAAATGCAAATAATTTAGATATGATGCATTGTAGGTCCTAGGGGAAGTTGTGGTTGGCACAACCACGCATAAGGAAATGATAATGACACTACAAAATAAAAACATACAAAATTAATTTGCATAAAACTAAGTGCATAGCATATTGTAACTTACACTGCAAAAACATAAGTATGTAATTGACATACATACCATTAGAAGATTCAGATGGTCATGTGATTTTGTAGTGCTCTCTTTTTCTTTGACTTTATTTGTCTGATATGATATTATTATTTGACACCATTATGTTTACACAAATGTCTCGGTTAGTTGACAAATACATTTAAGGATGATGAGATCTAGACATTTGATATAATTTGATGTGATTATTGCTTGATGTGGACATATGTCTTTTATGGTTTATGATTTGATATTATTGTGATGCTATGGAATATTGAAAATGAATACATGGTTACATGATGAAATCTATTATGTTAAATGATGCTACTCATGGTTTGTCAAGTGTGACAAGAAGAAGCTTGTTGTCCCTTGACCAAGTTTTGAGGAAACATTGGTCGTGTTTGACCATTTTTGGGACTTTGACAGGCTGGTTGAAGACAAAGCGCCCAAGCGAAGCTAAGATCACGAGATCTTGCTCATTTTGCGGGATTTTTGGGCTTTTAGGGTTTATGTAATGGGTATGAGATGTCGACCCATGGGTTTACCCGTGCTTAGGTATTTTTGTAATGTATAAATAAGTAGATAGGACTTAGAGCGAGGGCAGTCTAAGTTGGCTTCGTGCAAGAATATGTAAAGGTTACTAAGTGTGGAGAACAGTTGTTGGCTTTTGTGCATACTGTGTGTTAAGACTTGTAGGGCTAAGTTCACGTGACTGTAAGAGGATTTGTGTAGACAGACTGTGTAAGGCTCTGTGCCTTGACTTGATTTTGAGGAAGGTGGATCTAGTGCGTTGTGCACAGATCACCTGTCCAGTGCGAAGTTGGCTCTGTGGCTTTGTGCATAGGAGAAGGAGAATGTAAGAAGATTGAAGGAGACTAATAAAGAAGAAGACGGAGTTGGTGGACATAGTCCCACACTGGGGTGAACCATGTATATCCCGTGTTGATGTGCTTTGTGCAATGTTGTCCCTATTGTTTATGTATTTATCTGCTTAGTGCATTGATCTTGATATATGTTAGATATATGTATGGATGCTTAGTGCTATTTTGATGGTAAATGAATGCTAGATCTGAGTTAATGCTATGTGCTAAGCGATTGTAAGTGTTAAATCTGATTATTACTGCGTCGTTCTGTACTTAGGGTTTGATCTGTGACGTGAATGAGAATAATAACCTAATTCATATTGTTGGCTAAGTGCTCTGTTAAGTGTTGTAATCATAGATCTGTGTCCCAGCTAGGTTGTAGACACTTGAGTCCTGCAACCCCCCTGCCTCTACCTCGGGTGAGACTTCATTTGCTTCCCAGGTGTTGCCGAAAGGGCTGGTAGTTAGGGTTTTGTTGGTGCGTTGTTGAAGCGTTGAACCTTGGGTTTACCCCTATGCCAACAAATGGTTCCGTTGTCGGGACTTGAAACTGTGATTGCTGGGAACTGAAGAAAAGAGAAAGCTCTGTGCGTAGATCTGTTGCTGTAGTGCACAATATTCTACCTGACTTGTGAATATCTCTGCTAAGGGAGAAGTCTGATCTGAAGAAAATAGGTAAGATATTAAAGCTTTATGCTATGGTAAAGGTAAGATAAGTGGAAAATTTTTCTTCGAAAGTATGAATCTAGGTATGTTTGACAGATTTTGTCATAGTCTGAAAACTAGGGCATAGCTAAAAGAAATATTTGATCTGAATAAATTTGATAGAGATAGTGAAAGACATGTTATTCCTATGCATAAAAAGACTTTTTGGACTAACAAGTGGATGCAGGAACCTAGAAAGAATTTTTGCAGATTGCAGGTCCATCACTGTGATCCCAATGCGCAGTACAGGAGAGGCTGGAACTCGTTTAAAAGAAAGAGAGGATTGACACCCTGTTACAATTGCAGAAGACCAGGACATCTTGCTAAGGAATGCCCTATTGTAGGTCCTATTTGTCTTTGTTGTAAATCTATTGGCCACAAAGTGGAGGATTTCCCTAGAATGATTTACAAAGTTGAAAAGATGAACATGAGACAAGAAAAATATGAATAAGGTCAAGGGACTAAGGATATGTTAGAGAACCAGAAAGAATCAGAGACTATGTTATTACAACTGAAAGAAACACTGAATGATCACAGAGATATCAGTTCACCAGAGATATTAAAAGAGAAGCAGCGCATATAAATAAGAATAAGAGACTTTGACATAGACTATGTCCTGGATGAAGAAACACATGTGACTATTATGCCAGAAAGCACTTGGGAAATTTTAGGAAAACCTGCTATGGTTCCTTCATTGGGAAGGATAGGATTGTTTAAAGGAAAGATGATAACACTATGTGGAAGAGTTACTAATATACCTATGATTGCTCATGAAACATCGACTGAAGAAGAATTTGAAGTCATTAAGTTTGTTGAGAACAATGCCCCTTTTTCACTTTTGTTAGGAAAGACCTGGATTGAGAAAGATCAGATCTGAAGGAAAGCAGAGGAAGAAGATACAAAACAGAAAAAACAAGAATTGAGGGACTTCATAGCTAGAAAAATAACACGACTAATAGAAGAACAAGAGAACAGGTTGAAGCAATAGAGGACTAGAGAATTAACTGTCGAAGTTGAAAGAACACAAGAAGGTTTAAAGAACCTGTCCATGTAGGAAAGAAGAGCATCCACCTCGGAAATAGTAAGAGAAAAGGTATTACCTTCGAACCCTTTGGAAGACCCTCAGCGGTGCGAAGTTACTATGCTAGGAGAAGATACAAATAAAAATGGAAAGAGGAATCCAGAGACTCGGATCATAGGAAAGAAGGCAAGAAAGCTCGGTAAGAAGAAAGCAAAGTTAGAAAAACAACAAGAATTTCCAGAGAAGACTTCGCAGAAGGCAGGCTTGCATAAATTGAACCTCGTTGGAATAGCAGAACTGCGCAGAATAGGACATCGCCATGGCGAAGCTATATGATCGTTGGAGGCGTCCCGACCATTAGAATGACGCTCCAGAACGACTAGAAACACAATTATTGATGGAAAGATCAGCATTGGACTGTTGAGACAATGCCATAATGGATGGATTCGTATTGATTGAGGCATTCCTGCCCGTTGGAGGAATCCATTACAACGTTTCTTATTTAACCCGTCATACGCTGCACCAGGACCACTTTTTGCAAAACGAGATATCCGAGCTAACAAAGAACTAATTGCATACCACATTGTGCTATCTAGACCTCGCCGTCCATTTGATTAACTTGTGTGTCTGTTCGTCTACCCGATCCCCTTGATTACAAGTGTGAATTTCAGGTGAGCATAACACGCTAGAGAAGTCTGTGGAGGAGATTTTGATAGACCTCATGGCTGAGAAAGTTATGTCTGTAGGAATACATGCATCATTGATTGGTGGATTGCAAGCATCCCCCTCGACTGCACGTCGATCTAGCCGAACCACAACTGAGAAAATAAGCAAGCATCGCGATGATCTGGTTAACGTGAAGCAGATCCCGTCGGTCTTTCCTGACTACATCCCGCCTCTGGCTGGTGCAGTTAGCCGTGACAACGTCCCGTGTGACTTTGAGTACACGTTGATCACTGCGTACTTCCTGAAGGGGATACACACAGTTGGACCTCAGTTGGGACTAATCCCAGCTCTCAAGATAAGTGACTTCAACCTCAGCGACAGGAAGAATTATGCGATGCTCGCACCACATAGGTACCTAACGAAGATGACTGGGAAGAAGCCTAAGATAGTTCCCTAGACGTGGATTAAGGATATCGTGAGATCGATGATCTTGAACGTGATGAATATCCCCCACTTCGGTCGACATTAGGAGGTTAACGCTTGCGTTAAACTCCTCCTGTCATGATACCATGGAGGTTATATTTGGTTAGATAGGCGCATCACTATGGCTCTGACGCTGATCCACATGATCATTGGATTGAACATGCAGGGACCAGACCCTCAACAGTTTTACCCAGGGAAGGCTGAAAATCGCTCCCTGGCACAGCGTATAAAGGAATCCTATGGCGATGTAGAGAAGAGGAAGCGAGGCTACAAGGTAGCCTCTATCCAGGATGGTGCAATGCACCTTGCTTTCCAACTGATTGCTGGCAAGCTCGTCAGAAGGAACTGACCGACACAAGTCACAGGGTTCATAGTCGACCTTGCAGGGAAGTGTGTCGAAGGAATGTAGATGAACTGGGTGAGTTACCTCGTCAATGAGTTGGAGAAGGACTATAGTGAAGTGCAGGACCAAGGATACGAGTTTCATTTTAGTTGGTTATTGATTTTAATCACATTTGTCGCCTAGAAAATGATGAAAGGAGCAACCTTCCCAAAAGTTGATCCATCAGAACCATTGGCCGCGAGGTTCTCCACCTTGTGGTACATGAATGATATGGAAAATAAGTGGCAATCGAATGTGGTGTTCCATGCTTACTACCTACAACTGAAGTGTGCCATTGAATTATTCCCATAGATGACATTGAATACTTTGCATCAATACAGGCCACTAGCGAAGTTCCGTGCAGACTGACACTTCATCTACATCACCGCGCGTAGGGATGAAAGTAAGGAGGAGCTACAGTCCTATTATAAATTGACCAATGAAGACATGGTCGAGATCACTAAGGAATGGCCCACAAAATTACTTGTACCGTTCGAAGATGCAAAAATCTCCAGCCTCGACATCATCGAAAGTCCTTTGGTCACCTGGACTGAGTATGATGGACAAAGCAACGCAAATACGAAGAAGAAAAAGGAAGAAGTCCAAGACATAGAAACTGATGAGGAGGACAATGCATCGGATGAAAGTAGGCCCGATTCACCTGCACGAGGAGGAGGAGATGAAGTGAACCAAGAGGAAGGAGAAGAATAATGAGACAAGCAAGAAAAATGCAAAGCTACACTGCCAAAGGATCCCCTCGCTACAGAAGAAGCATCGCAGAAGAGGAAGGTTTTCCTGGAGAAACCTTCAGCAAGAAAGAAGGCCCATGCCAACAAGCCTCAGTCGAAGAATGTTCTCACAGTGGATGATGTTGTTCTCATCATCGCAGCCATAGAAGACACTTCAGAAGACATCTTGCAGAGACATGGAGCAAACCAAGAGTCGATGTATGAAAAAATAGATAAGGAGCTCAGAGACATACATCAAGCTATCCATTCAAGTTGCACAGTATCTATTGCGCCTTCTTCATCAGAAAGTGCATAATTGGGGGATGATCCCATCCAATTACGCAGATTAGCAGATGCAACAGAGGCTCAACTTCGTCGAGCCCAAGAAGAAAAGGAACAGGCTACAAAAGCCATGAAGCAAGAAAAGGAGGAGTCCTTAGAGCAACTTCGAGTTGTGCAACAGGAGAAAAGTGAAATTCAGGTGAAGTTCGAGCAGAACAATGCAAAGATATAAGAAGAAAAAGACCAACTACTCACAGAGTAGATTGCGATCAAAGAGGCAGTGACTAGAGGACTTCTCTCTGTGTCAGACTTGGCACAAGAGGAACCAAAGTCAACTGATATGAAAGTGGGGAAGCTCACCGAAGCCATTCAACAAATTCAAGCACATATAATAGAGTTAGAACTCCAAGCAGTACCTAACACTCTGCAAGAAGTGCGCGATCAGAGGGAAGAAGCTGTCAAGAGCACAGTAGAAAGAATCAGGGCACTCACCTCAGAGTGTAAACAATTAAGTGATCGAAGTGCACATACCTATGAGCGCTTTGCAGAAGATCCAGAGCTGATGAAATTGGAAGCACAACTCCAGGCGTCCACTGTACAAGCACATATGAAGTTGCTTACTGCAGTTGAGAAGATGAAGAGGTCGCAGGAGCAACGTACAATTCAACAATAGGTTACTGCTATCTAGTTCAAGGTCATGGAAGTGACACAGAGGCTCCAACCGATGCATGACAAATCCTGCACGCTTTTTGAAGAGATCGAAGGACAGATCTCACAGCTGGAACAAATAGTTAGACAGTGGAACAACGCCTGGAAGGGCCTGTCACCGAGTAAGTAATTCAAAATCTCACCGAGCAGGAGGCTCTGGCGAAGCAGCAAGTCGAGGCAGCTCGAGCTAAGCTCGAGGCCTTTGAATCAGTGTTACCCAGATCAGAGCGACTCAGGACGAGTCACATGTGAGTGTTGGGGGCATGTTGGCCCTCGACCAATTTTTGAGGAAACATTGGTCGTGTTTGACCATTTTTGGGACTTCGACAGGCTGGTCGAAGGTGGAGCACCCAGGTGAAGCAGAGATCACAAGATCTCACTAATTTTGCAGGCTTTTTGGGATTTTAGGGTTTATGTAACAGGTATGGGATTTCAGCCCATGGGTTTACCCATGCTTAGGCATTTTTGTAATGTATAAATAAGTAGATAGGACTTAGAGCGAGGGAAATCTAAGTTGGCTTTGTGCAAGAATATGTAAAGGTTGACTAGTGCAGAGAACAATTGTTGGCTTTTGTGCATACTGTGTGTTAATAGTTGCAGAGCTAAGTGCAAGTGATTGTAAGAGGCTTTGTGCAGATAGACTGTGTAAGGCTCTGTGCCTTGACCTGATTTTGAGGAAGGTGGATCTAGTGCGCTATGCATAGATCACCTGTCCAGTACGAAGTTGGCTCTGTGGCTTTGTGCATAGGAGTAGGAGAATGTAAGAAGATTGAAGGAGACTAATAAAAAGGAAGAAGAAGTTGGTGGACGTAGCCCCACACTAGGGTGAACCACGTATATCCTGTGTTGATGTGATTTGTGCAATGTTGTCCTTGTTGTTTATGTATTTATATGCTTAGTACATTGATCTTGATATATGTTAGATCACCCATCCAGTGTGAAGTTGGCTATGTGGCTTTGTGCACAGGAGCAAGAGAATGTAAGAAGATTGAAGGAGACTAATAAAGAAGAAGAAGAAGTTGGTGGACATATCCCCACACTAGGGTGAACCACGTATATCCTGTGTTGATGTGATTTGTGCAATGTTGTCCCTATTGTTTATGTATTTATATGCTTAGTGCATTGATCTTGACATATGTTAGATGGATGTATGGATTCTTAGTGCTCTTTTGATGGTAAATGAATGCTAGATCTGAGTTAATGCTATGTGTTAAGCAATTGGAAGTGTTAGATCTGATAATTACTGCACTGGTCTGTACTTAGGGTTTGATCTGCGATGTGAATGAGAATAATAACCTAATGCATATTGTTGGCTAAGTGCTCTGTTAAGTGTTGTAATCACAGATCTGTGTCCCAACTAGGTTGTAGACACTTGAGTCTTGCAACCCCCCCCTGCCTCTACCTCGGGTGAGACTTCATCTTCTTCGCAGGTGTTGCCAAGAGGGCCGGTAGTTAGGGTTTTGTTGGTGCACTGTTGAAGCATTGAACCATGGGTCTGCCCTTGTGCCAACAAAGCTTATGTGCACACAAACTCTTGATTGAGTCAAGATATGTGGACCTAATATGGGGTCAGGTTATGTATGATTGACATGTATATGACTTTGCTTATTGTTTATTCATGATTATTGGACAATGGTATTTGATATGCTATCTCTAGATGTGTGTAGAGAAAGGAAAACATTTGCCAAATAATCTTACACATGGGCAAAGGATTGTATGATGAGATGTGACATGATTACCATCATTGAGATGAGGCCAAGGTTTACTACTCCTTCCTACTAGCCTCCCTACCATGTAATAGGTTGAAAAACATATATTTTACGTTTTTTCGAGCAAGTTATGCATTTCCACGAAGGTGTGCCACATATTCGATCACTTACATGTTGAGAAGAACACAATAAGGTGTCAATCCTTATTTCTTAGTGACCATTAGTCTCTCACCAATGGTGGATGAGTTGGGTTAATTTTAATCCCAACCATGACACCATCCCCCATCATTGAACCATTATACTTGAAAGGCATGCGTAAAAATGGAACTCTTGGTACATATAGGTACTATTACTTGAAGGG
>WSFP011433359.1:0-21380 GCA_009831015.1 Picea engelmannii
GATATACACCACTTTAATATATGAAACTGAGCTTTGAGGGTAGTGATGGTTGCTTTTAGTTTCTTGTTGTAGCCCAACGTTGCTTGGTTCAATTCAATGATACAACCATCTAGTTTGGACTTCCCATGAAGCGTTTTTTGCTCAGGTGGGCATCCCAGAGGTGCCATACCATACCATAGATACCAAATTTGAGGGCACCTAAGTTGTATAGATCCTAAATGATGTGATTAAAGTTTGCAAGTAAGATGGAAACATTTAGTTCAATCGTCATTTAGATTCAAGCATTTGTATCACGTCAACAAAACAAAAAAAAATATCTTGAACCAGAAACCACAATTTCAAACTTTACAAAATTCATAGCCTTGGAGTCATATGCATCTTTCAGCTTTAAAATAAATACGCGTATTTAAGCTTTACACTAGTAAATATGAGTGAACCAAAATATAAATGATGATATTTTCAGTACATTGTCATGGATTTATTTGAACCCCTAGATGTCTTGAATCAAAGTTAAATATGTGTTTTACTACAATAACATAGAGTTTTTCATAGTAAAAAGGGTTACACATACACACGTAGTCTCTCGACTTCCAAACACATAGATTTTTTAAGATGCATCAAAAGTATTGTGGAGAAATGTGAAATAGGAAGAATATAACCTCATTCTTTATACAAAATAAATGCAAATGAATTTAATTGTGAAGTTGAAAATATATTGTTATTTTGTTTTGGGTTTAGGTTTATTACAAGAATTTTGAAAGAAAGTTGGGAGAGTTGATAAACTATTTTTATTTGAAAAATTAGATAGAAAAGTACATTCTATGTTAACATTGTAGTGATTTTAGTTATAAGCATTATGACAATTGAGGGAAGAAAGAATGTGAAAAGTAGGTTACACTTTTTTATAATTTTTGTAAATGATAGTGTGTAACTGACAATGAAAAAAAATAATATACATTCCAATTGATTAGGAGGTTACACTTTCTTATAATTGACTTACATAAATGATAGATATTGATATATGGAAATCTCAGATATTGATATCTAAAATCATAGATCTTTGTTCTCGATTTCGCCTAATCTTTGTGGTAGTGGTAAAAGATTGAGTCGAGTCCGATTGGTAAAACAAAAGTCACTAGATCACAAGGTATCCATCGCTTCAAATTCAAATTTGATCTCCTTCCGTACTTTAAAAGCAACAACTAGTTCAGGAGTCCATTATTTATAGTATTTATAACAAATCAATGTTCTAAATTTATTGAAAAAATATAGTATTTATAACAAATTGATGTTCTAAATTTATTGAAACATACAAGTTAGGCAAAAAATCCTTAAATTTATTTATTTTACTTAAAATAAAGACAATTCATTAAATGAAACTAAAGTGATAGCTAAAACACGAAGTACATCAATGAAGTATTAAAACATGAGGGAATGGAGTACAAATGGATTAAAATAATAATATATATTACATCAAGAATGTATTAAAATAATAATATCTCTTATATCAAGAATGATCACATTAAATGATAAATTAAAGTAATGGCTAGGTGACACTTGTAAGGATTTTTTAATATTTTTTAATTAAATTGAATGTATTAAAATAATAATATCTCTTATATCAAAAATGATCACATTAAATGATAAATTAAAGTAATGGTTAAGTGGTACTTTGTTGGCGGGCGAAATTGACCATTCGTGTGACACTTTGTTGACGGGTGAAATTGACCGTCCGTCAACTAGAAGAACGAGTTTGGTTCGGGGTTGTCTAAATAACCCAAGCCGTTTGGTGTAACTCATTCCGACGAGTTTAATGGCTCTGTTAGCCAATCTAAAAGTCTTAAAAGAAACAAATAAAAGAAATGAAATAACTAACTAATTAATAATCACTATATATATATATATATATATATAATGTCACTGTTGCAGATATATTTAAGCAGAAGATTTACAAATCTTACTTATGTACATGATTTACAAACTGCAAGTTTTAATCGAAACTTACGAAAATCAATGTGAAAAATGATTGCTTCTAGGAAGCAGATAAATAAAGCACATAAAAAATATATTTTGTTTTTCCTTTATAAATCTAAACTAATACATGAAAAATACAATGAAACATAAACGTGTGGATAGTCAAAAGCTAAACCATACATTCGAGTTTCAGTGATACGTAAATGACAGAAAAATATAAATGAGCTAACATGTTAGTGAGTTAGTGATGTGTATCCAAGCATCTGCATGAGTAGAGAACGTCCAACTACCACGTTCAAGAGGGAAACCTGCAATGAACCTTATGATTGTTCTAAATAAATCCAGAACATGTGTTGGCAGTTTGGATTTTAATGACCGAAGCAGAGACACAAACATAAACCTGTGATCTCATAATTATACATGATTACTGTAAGATAAATCTGAAAGTAACCTGTACATTTCGTTTTTCAATTAAAATTGAAAGATAAACCCTATCGTTCTAACTAAAAATATGATCGCAGCATTTATATTTTGAGAAGCAAATTATAGATGGTATTTATAATATAACAATCTTGCATATCACAAATCATTTAATCTAAAGATATCATATCTATATATGTAGCAGCATTAACAAAACATAAATGACAACATTATAAACAAGAGGCTAAAGCCAAAATGCATGGATGTTGTTTCATTAAGTTCTGGAATCAATCGTCCATCTTTTGCTCTCAGCCAAGATGCTTTCATTACAAAATACAGAGTATTTAAAGAATTCATGTAAGCTAAGCATCATATCTTCTAAGATAGGATCAGATCTCAAAATGACCTAAAAGTTACAAAGATAGAGGGTCTAAAAAGACACTCAATATCAAACTATATCTTCAAAATTATACAAGTTTTGTTTTGATTTACAAAATAAACCATAAGAAGTGACTAATTAACTAAGTCAGGCAATGTTCCATCTTATGAGATCACCACAGGATACATCCTATCCTGGAAGAAAACGAAATAAGCAAATTAGATGTTTATTTAACTAACATTTTCCAAATTTTATATGAGAATTGACTTGGCTACAGAATCTCTTGATTCTGTAGCCAGTCTTATTATTGACAATAGAAATCTAAATCACTCTATATTAATTAGAAAATTAACAATAAAAGCACAAATAAGATAAAAACCAATCTTACCATTCAACTGATAACCAAATTCGAATCACAAAATCTCAGAGTTGATCACGACCTTGACACTATCAGCGTTTTTTATTATGATATTGCCAATCCTTTTCAAACATTTTCCTTGCTTTTGTGCATTGATCTTGAGCTCGCGGTTTTCAATTGTTAATGAGTGATTTTGAGCCGT
This sequence comes from Picea engelmannii, assembly GCA_009831015.1. Taxonomy (NCBI): domain Eukaryota; kingdom Viridiplantae; phylum Streptophyta; class Pinopsida; order Pinales; family Pinaceae; genus Picea; species Picea engelmannii. The sequence goes on from WSFP011433359.1 coordinate 3,334, forward strand.
AAGAGCCTTGATCTTTTCTTGAAGGACAGGGATGTATGTGTAATACAGACCTATCCAATGTAAACACACTTCACAATTTACAACAGGGGCAAGTGGTTGAGGAAGCGCATGACTGTGTGTTAAAACACTACCACTATCCATTGTCGGCCTTTGACCGAGTTTAATTCCTGGAAAATCCTTGTTGTGCTTCAGGCACGGTGGCAGGTTATTCACATAATCGAAATTTTGACTGAGATCCGATTTAGAGTAATTCGGGTCTTCATCTACCAAGAATTTTTCAATCTCAGAATCAAAGCTCTCATGGACCTCGATCGAGTCGATCGAGCTCACATGAGCTTTTGATCTATTTCGTAGTCTCCTCAAAATTAATCTCCCAACCCTCTTGTTATTAAACCCTCGCATGTCTTGATTTTTCTTTGATTGTTTGGAAGGGTTTCCACTGGTGGATTTTGTGTTAAGGTTAGGGTCAACAACTTGTTCACACTCGGGAATTTTAACAAGCTTGGAGCTGACATCCTGCTACTCACACACAGACTGATCAGGCGTAGCCCTTTCACAAGGGTTTTCACATAAGAAATCTAGCCTGTCTCTGGAGGAAAAAAAAGGCTTCTCTAGCATAGGTTTATCAACCACAGGAGTCTCTACAGGGTTTACTGTAACAAAGCCATTGCGATTTACGAAAGCATCACAATCATCGCCAAGTAGTTTAAGATGATGGATTAACAATAACTTAATCAACCCATGGTGAAATAAGCTGGAATCTAAGTTCTTCCTTTTATATCTCTTTGACATTTTATGCAAGCTTCTTAATAAGTAAAATGGCATGTTTAATTGGAAACTGATAAAATGCATGAGTAACCTTATGTGGTAAAGGAAGACGAGGCCGTAGCGGCCTTCACAAGTAATAAATTGCCTTAACACTGCCAATAAACCATGCCATCTATCCTTCAACAAAGAGAGTGGCATACCTTTGTCACAGCATTGAATTTTTTGGGAGGTGACGAACAGACTCCATGGTACCTTGTCCAGCTTTGAATTTTTAAACCATTTTTGGCCGGTGAGGGGGAGGCTTGTTGCCTCACTCAGGAATTCCTCGGTGATTTCCAATTGAATATTACCCACTTTGGCTCTGCATCCATCGAATGTAAGGGCAAACTCTTGGGCCACTTGTAAGTTATAACCCTAGAATTTCTTGAGAAACACAACCCAACCCTGACTTTTAAGGTCTTCACTCGCGTCATCACACAGTAGCAAAGTTTGGGAGCCATTCGGCTCAACTCTGACGACAGGGGCCATAAGGGTTTGAACAGACAGTCACAAAGGCGACCAGAATTCACTGTGGTTTTAGATGACAAAGGTAAGAGGGATAATTCTGAATGGATCCCATGAAAAGAAAATAAGTAGAGAGCATGTGCTATCAAAACAAACATAAGGAGGTCTCAGTTATGGGGTTTAAACACTCATTGTCATGAATGATTTGAGTACATCCCACTGCTCAAACTCTTAACTCGAAATGAGTGGTTTGTCAACTCTTTTTTTGCCAGCCAACGCGACGTACAGGACACGATCCCAATGCGTTTAAATCCCATGATACGAAATGGGTACACTCGAATTGCAAAGGCTAGGATATGGATACGTTTTCATAAACCAAATGTTAAACAAAATTTTGTATATTTTTAAAAGAGATAAGCATACAATCAAATAGCAACTCATCATAGGTGTTTCAATGGTATATGATAAACTCATTTAAAACGAAAAATATGTAAGCTCATTGACTCCTTAAAACCAAGCCTAGATAAAATCAAAATGCAAATTGAGTTTCAATTTGCTTGATTCATGCTTACAGTCATGAATCAAGCATGAAAATGAGAAATAAAAATGAAATGAAGAATCAGAACATCCTTTTTACAACCGACTAGTCACCTTCAAATAGCAATATTTACAAAATGAGGCGTAGGCAGCTACAGGAATTGTCATTTGTCACTTTAAGAGCACAAAATATGTAGGGCTGCCAACAATGGTGACTTTCTGGGAGAAGCAGTTATCTCTGCATCACTGACAAGTTCATGTCAAGACTGCTTAGAATGATTACAGATCAAATCATAGTTGAAGGATATCAAGCATCTCAACAATCATTACACAGTCCAACTTCAAATATCTTCCTGTTCAAATGAAATCCAGTGACAAATTTTAACTACAAGAGCAATGATGTTCAAGTCAATGACTCTGATACTGTTGACAGGGCCACTGCTGCTAGCATGCATCCATAGCCTCAGCAGGGATGTCAATTAACTCACTCTGACGCCTCTACCCTATCCAAGAAATTTCAATTCAAAATGAAGGATACTTAAGGCCAATATCAAAATTTATACCTGATAATTTTCTTGAACCTGACATTGCTTCATTGTCAGCAGGCCTGTTTAGTACCCCAATGAAGTTGTCTTGGCATCATGCATGCATTTACCCGCTGCCACCAAACCTATTCAGTATCCCGACGGGTTTACAAACACTTCCCACAACTCTCGAGAAATTATTTACAATCTGATATAAATTTAAAGGTATTTAGGAGAGCGAGGTGATGCTTAAAACTTCAGTCTTTAGAACACTTGTCATTTTCCAGCCTTTAATTTTTTGCTTGATAAACTTCATTATGATCTGAAATTAGTTTTCTGATGAAACTAATTTTTCGAGGACAGGAAGACGCACTTGAGTTGCTTTCTGTAAAAGTCAGGACATTGTAAACAACTTTAAAGATGATCGTGTCTGCTCATAATTATAAAGTGAAACCAGGAGACCTACTTCGAACATAAAGTTTCTTTAGCCAATCTATGTTTCAACGATTTACAACATTGATGCTCTGAAAAGACCTTAATTGTTGCTTCATAATGAGGCATTATGACTTCCCTTCATGAACTGAAAGGTGGCACAGACATGAGTTTAACCGGAAAACAACAAAAACAAACAAAATGAAAAGAACCAAAACCAGAAAAACAAAAGTAAATCAAAACAGAAACAATATGTGCAAAAGGTGGATCTGGAATCATCACGAAAAATACCTTTTGAGAGCTTGGCCATTCACCGCAAAGGTGTCTGGTTGTCCCTCTAAATTCTGTAGGCAAAAAGAGCTGGGACCTAGTTTTTCAACGATTACGAAGGGCCCCAACCACAGGTTCTAGAACTTGGTATGTTCCCCTTTCCCTTCGTGAGGTTTATCCCACTTGAGAACCAAATCTCCTACCTCGAAGTTTATATCCGAAGCAGAGTTTGAATCAAACCAACCTTTCAAAATATGTTGATGTTGATCCAGTCTCTCTTTTGCTTGTGCTCTTACTTCCTCTAGTTTCAACAAAGCATTAATTCAACTTTCAAGAGGAGGACAATCCTCTTCCTGAACTTTCTGTGATAATTGCAGAGAGGGAAGTAGAACATGAGGAGGGAGAATCGCTTCTCTTCTGTAGATGAGAAAGAAAGGAGAATTACCAACAGAGGTTTTCGGAGTCACCCTATCAGCCCAGAGTGCATTAAAAAGCGCGTTGTGCCAGTTCTTGTGGTTTTCAGAAACTATCCTCTTGATGATCTTGATCATGTTTTTGTTTGTCGATTCTGCTAAGCCGTTTCCTTGGGGGTAATAGCTGGAAGTATATTTCAGTTTGATCCCTTTTTCTAAATGAAAAACACTCATATCGAGGGATGAAAAATAGAAAGCATTATCAAAGACCAAACACTCGGGAATACCGAATCTAGTAATGATGTTTGAGTTAAGGAAAGATATTACCTGATTAGTGTTTACCACTTTTAATGGTGCAACCTCGGACCATCTGGTAAAAAAATTCATTGATGTAATGATGTATTTATGTTGTTGTGAAGAAGTCAGTTTAATTGGCCCTATGGTGTCAAGACCCCACTGCTGAAAAGGTGAATCTACCAAAACAGGCTGCAAAGGGAATGTTGCCTTTTGTACTCATCCAACAGCCTTTTGGCAGATTATGCATTTACGACATAATGCATGGGCATCTTTGAACAACGTAGGCCAATAGTACCCAGCTCTTGATACCTTGTGAGCAGTGGTGTCTCCATCGAAGTGCCCACCAGCTTCACCTGCATGTATTTCAGATAATACTTTCTCTGCTTCATCTCTTTCCAAACAACGCACGAGGACATTATCAAAATTCTTACGGAATAATACGTCATTTACCAGCTGGAAAGGTGCAGATTTTAGTCTTAATGCTCTTCTCTTTTTTGGATTGAGATGGCGAGGAGCAGAACTGTGTGTTAGATAAAATTTAATATCACCAAACCAAGAATTAGCAACAACTTGTGTACAACAGATTTGATTTTCACTGCCTTGATTTACAGTTAAGACATTAATTTGACTTTGTCGTTCTTCAGCTGAATCAGGCACTAGTTTGCATAGACCTTGACCTCTGACAATTTGTGCAGGGGTAATTTCGAGGTCATACTCTTGTAACGATGTCATCCAGTTTGCCCATTTTTCACCCAATTCCTTTTGTACTAACAAGTTTCTGACAGCAAGATAAGGCACAATGACTTTAGTTCTAGATTTCAACAAATATGATCTGAAATGTTTCACTACTTTGAAAACTACATAAGCATGTTGATCTACAACCAAGTAGTTAAGCTCTGCTCCTTTGAAGGCTGAGCTCATGAAGTCAATGGGGATTTCATTGCTTTCAACATTTTTTTGGGTCAACACAGCAACATAAGATCGGTTAGAAGCAAAAGTATAAAGAGTGAAATCTTGTGAGAAATCAGGACTCATCAAGGAAGGGGCTTCCACTATGGCTTTTTTGATGGAATCAAAAGCTTGATTTTCATGTGGTCCCCAACGATACTGAACATTCTTTTTAATTAAGTTTTGCAATGGCCTTACCATTTCTAAGAAACTCGAGACAAACCTTCTGACAAAATTGATCTAGTCTAAAAAGGATTACATAAATTTTTTGGAGGAAGGGGAGGGAGTTTAGCAATGGCTTGAGTTCTTTTGAGATCGATGATCATCCCATCACTGGATACTATGAATCTGATAAGTTTGTCTTGTTCCACTGCAAAGATTGACTTCTTAGGGTTGAGAGATATGTCGTACTTGTGGCATCGTTCTAGGACAAACCTAAGGTGAGACAAGTGATCTTTCTTGTTTTTGGAGAAAACAATAACGTCATCAAGATAGACCACTACGGATTGATTTATGAGACCACAAAAAGAAATATCCATTGCTCTCTAAAAAGTGGCCACGACATTTATAAGCCCAAAAGGCATATTCCTGTAGGCGTAAGTACCCCATGGGGTACAAAAAGTGGTTTTTAACTGGTCTGGGGGAGACATGAGGACCTGGTTGTATCCCGAAAAACCATCTAGCAATGATAGTCTTTCGAAACCAAATACATGTTGAAGAATTCGTTCCATTGGAGGAACAAGATAATTGTCTTTGTTAGACGCTCGGTTTAGGTTACGAAAATCGACACAGAGTCGAATTTCGCCACTTTTCTTCCTTACAGGAACCAGATTAGACACCCATTGTGTGTGTCTCACTGGGAAGATTATCTTTGCATTCAATAATTTATTTAGTTCTTTCTTGACTGTTGGTTCCAACTTAGGGTGCATCATTCTCAGCTTCTGCTGAAAAGGTTGAGTCTGGGGTTTCATGGGGATGATATGTTGTATTGTATTAGGGTAAAAAGTTTTAAATCATCATATGTCCAAGCAAAGACATCCTTGAATTCTCTAAACAATTTTATAAAAGTAGACCTCTCTTGCTCAGAGCATCCCATTCCCAGATTGATATATTGTGGATTATCTTTAGTCCCTAGATTTACCTTTTCATGAGTCAAGGAAGAACTGTTCGTTTTACAATTTACTGACTTTCTGAATTGATCATGCAAATCATAAAACTTCTCTAGTCTTACCACGGATTTAAGAATAGAGTTTACCATATCAGATGTCGATTCGGGAGACCTAGGCTCTGATATTACCGTGAAATTGCGGAGATTTTCATTGTGAGTGCCTTCATCGATATCTGCACCTTGGAAGGTGTTCTCCATGTGCAAAAAAATGATGATCTGTTGATTATCATCAAACACTCTCTAATTAGTGACATTGTTTGGGATCGATGGTCTGAAAAATAACTCAATTGAAAATGCATTTGGAGAAAGACCTTTTGCGGGCAAAAGTTTAGAAGCGACGTTAGCCAATAAATCAACCTCAGAAATTCTTAATCTAGGAATGGAATTGATGGTAAATGTGGAAAATTTGTGCATTAGATTCCATACCTCAGTTTGGTAACTTTTCAGGTGTGGTGATAGGCAATGTATGAAATTTCTTACCTGCCTGACCACAATTTCCGAATCACCGAATACCATTAAGTTCTTTATGTTCATATCTATAGCTTTCCTGGGTCCTTGCAAAAGTGCCTTGTATTTGGCGGTGTTGTTGGTGCATTCAAACTCTAATCGACAACCAATAAAAGTTTTATTACCTAGCGGGTCGATGAGTACACATCCTGCACCAGCTCCTTCTTTGGATTTGGATCCATCGAAGTAAAGTGACCATATCTGAGCTTCGTCGACAGTGTTTGGCACATTCAGTAAAGCTGTTGACTGAGTACATGTCATGAGCTCCGACTGTTGTTCTGGATCGGTGATGGGGGAGGTTTCGGCCATGAAGTTATCAAAGAAGGTGTTCAATCCCTGCATTTCAAGTGAATTAGTGGAAGCAATAAATGGTTCATTAGAATCATTCAAATCCGTCGAGGTGTGCTTGAGGTAACGTTCATAGCTAATCCTAATTTTGTCTGGCTTTCCATTTTCTGGTAGCCACAAATGAGACCAATTTGTTTCAAAGTATCCATGTAGCTGTTCGGACCAATCCCTGCTTAAGAACAAACCATAAACTTCAGGGATGTCAACAAGAATGATATCAATAATTTGGTGAACCTTGGGATTAGAAGATAGCTTAACGAGCACATTCTTTAGTTCACGAATTACCTTAACATTCGTTCGATCCAGCTAAATGATTTTAAGACTAGAAGGTTGAACTTCAACATTGATTTTTTGGCAAACAAACAAGGGCATCACATTTGATGATGCGCCAGAATCTACCATGCAACTATGTACATTTCTATTGAAAATTTCAAAAGTTAACAAGAAAGGTGGGACATTTTTGCGAGTATTAACAACAAAATTATGTTGATTTTTAGTCGTTGTCCCTGAAATTACTTTATCTACATTTGATACAGTTTTTTCAATGAGATCCCTTTTATCTGGGGGTTCAGGTGTTGTTTTAGCAGGGATCTTTTGAGTTGTTTTAGAACTGATTTCTGCAATTTTATTGCAGTTCAGATTGTTGTTTTTACTATTTTCTGTGATGTTCTGAAACATTTTCTACAGAAGAAGAGGGAATTTCAAAAGTTCGTAAACAAAAATATTAGCCCTAAGTTTCTTTAGGTCTTTAATCAAATCATACTCTAAAACTGGGGCTGCTAAATTCTGTTTGTTTCAACTTGTTTCAATTGTTTCGGAGGCACATTAGTATTTATTTCGAAAGAGGGTTTACTCTGAGTTTTGCTTCTGGTGTTGTAAGGATGGACAGTTTCAAAATTGGCTTGAAAAATACTGTCAGAAAAATGTTCGAAGACATTGGGAAATGACTCCTCTTCTTCAACTACTTCTTCTTCAAACACATCTTCAAAATTCTCAAGGGGAACTAAGTTATCATGTGCTTCCAGAATAGTTTGCAGAGCGTATTGCAAGCCTTCAAAATTCAGACCCTTAGGGGTTGGATTTGGCCGGTTGGGGGAAAAGGTTTTCTGAAAGGAGGTTTGCAACTTCCTTTGCTCGAAGATGCTTCTTCAGCTGATCTCCTCAAGTCTACGACTTGATTCGATAATTTTTGGATGACCTTTTGTAAACTTTCTAAGTCTGAGGTTTCTGATTAGGTTTTGGTTTGGGGAGGCCTAATAAGAATTTCTATTTTCTTCTTAGAAGATGGGGTTATTTCTGCCTTATTACTAAGATTATCTTCCAATCTCAAAATATATTTTTCGATTTGGCTCACCTCCTCGAAGGCTTCCAGTAACGTTGATTTCTTAGACCTTTTAACCCAAATTGCTATATTATTATGTAGAGTTTTAGTGTAACATGTCGCAATAAGGTTTTTTGTGGGCATTGAATCAGTGGGGATTCGATTTTTTAACGTGAGGAACCTTTGGTTAAAATCTTTTCTTTCTCCTTAGTGTTCATCTTTAAGCTGGAGAGTTCCATGAATAAGACTTCCAGAGATTTATCATCTCCGAACTTCTCTAGGAAACAAGTCTCGAATCTGTCCCAAGATATAATGGTGTGAGGTTGTTGGGCGAAATACCATGTAGAGGCATTGCCCTCAAACGTGTAAGGAAAAATTCTACATACTACATCTTCATGTTCTACACTTCGGAGTCTAATGGCTAGCATGAATTGCTTTATGTGATCCTCGACGATTTTCTTAGAATATGAATCGAAATTAGGTAACCATTTCTCTGGGTGTTTTGGTAAAGGGTGTTGGGGTCCAGGTACAACCACATCATCTTGATTGAGCCAAGGTCTAGCGGGATTGTTTTAGTTTTCCATGGGTGTAGGTGGTGTCGAAGGCTGAGATGGTTCAAATAAAGAACTGCCTTCGTCAGATGACTCTCCTCCTGAAGAGGAAGGAGATGAATGAGGTGGGGAAGGTGGAATACCAGATCCTCCGGCTCCAAGAGTAGGGGTATGGTCAGGATTTGTGGTATTAACTCCTAAAGGATCTAAATGTAGACCAATGCCTTCAAGTTGCTCTCGGATATCTAAGAAATCTAAATGTTGATTGAGAGGCCTACTAGGTTGTCTGATACGGGCCAAAGCACTGTGTGTCCTTAAGAGTGACTGACGAACGATTTCTTGTACGTTGGCCCCTTGAGGGTTTGGTGTTACTACGGGGAAGCAAGTGTGTGGGGGTGGAGTTTTATGACCTCCACGTGCCATCAATTATATTCATGCCCTCCTTCTAGCGCCATTTGTTGGTCGGTGAAATTGATCGCCCGTCAACTGGAAGAATGAGTCTGGTTTGGGGTTGTCTAAATAACCCAAGCCGTTTGGTGTAACTCATTCCAACGGGTTTAATGGCTTCGTTAGCCAATCTAAAAGTCCTAAAAGAAACAAATAAAAGAAATGAAATAACTAACTAATTACTCATCACTATATATATATATATATATATATATATAATGTAATTGTTGTAGATCTATTTAAGCAGAAGATCTACAAATCTTACTTATGTACATGATTTACAAACTGCAAGTTTTAATCGAAACTTATAAAAATTAATGTGAAAAATGGTTGCTTCTAGGAAGCAGATAAAGAAAGTACAGAAAAAATATTTTTTGTTTTTCCTTTATCAATCTAAACTAATACAGGAAAAATACAATGAAACATAAACGTGTGGATAGTCAAAAGTTGAACCATACATTCGAGTTTCAGTGATAAGTAAATGACAAAAAAATATAAATGAGCTAACCTGTTAGTGAGTTAGTGATGTGTATCCAAACATCTGCATGAGTAGAGAACATCCAACTACCACGTCCAAGAGGGAAACCTGCAATGAACCTTGTGACTGTTCTAAATAAATCCAGAACATGTGTTAGCAGTTTGGGTTTTAATGACTAAAGCGGAGACACAAACATAAACCTGTGATCTCATAATTATACATGATTACTGTAAGATAAATCTGAAAGCAACCAGTACATTTTGTTTTTCAATTAAAATTGAAAGATAAACCCTATCGTTCTAATTGAAAATATGATCACAACATTTGTATTTTGAGAAGCAAATTATAGATGGTATTTATAATATAACAATCATGCACATCACAGATCATTTAATCTAAAGATATCATATCTATATATGTAGCAGCATTAACAAAACATAAATGACAACATTATAAAAAAGAGGCTAAAGCCAAAATGCATGAATGTTGTTTCATTAAGTTCTGGAATCAATCGTCCATCTTTTGCTCTCAACCAAGATGCTTTCATTACAAAATACAGAGTATTTAAAGAGTTCATGTAAGCTAAGCATCATATCTTCTAAGATAGGATCAGATCTCAAAAGGATCTAAAAGTTACAAAGATAGAGGGTCTAAAAAGACACTCAATATCAAACTATATATTCAAAATTATACAAGTTTTGTTTCGATTTACAAAATAAACGAAAAGAAGTGACTAATTAACTAAGTCCAGCAATGCTCCATCTTATGAGATCACCACAAGATACATCATATCCTGAAACAAAATGAAATAAGCAAATTAGATGTTTATTTAACTAACATTTTCCAAAGTTTATATGAGAATCGACTTGGCTACATAATCTCTCGATTCTGTAGCCAGTCTTATTATTGATAACAAAAATCTAAATCACTCTATATTAATTAGAAAAATAACAATAAAGCACAAATAAGATAAAAACCAATCTTACCATTCAACTGATAACCAAATTCGAATCACAAAATCTCAGAGTTGATCACGACCTTGACACTATCAACGTATTTTATTATGATATTGCCAGTCATTTTCAAACGTTTTCCTTGCCTTTGTGCATTGATCTTGAGCTCGCGGTTTTCAATTGTTAATGAGTGATTTTGAGCCGTAAGAGCCTTGATCTTTTCTTGAAGGACGGGGATGTCTGTGTAATATAGACCTATCCAATGTAAACAGACTTCACAATTTACAGCAGGGACAAGTGGTTGAGGAAGCGCATGACTGTGTGTTAAAACACTACCACTATCCATTGTCGGCCTTTGACCGGGTTTAATTCCTGGAAAATCCTTGTTGTGCTTCAGGCACGGTGGCAGGTTATTCACATAATCAAAATTTTGACTGAGATCCGGTTTAGAGTAATTCGGGTCTTCATCTGCCAGGAATTTTTCAATCTCAGAATCAGAGCTCTCATAGACCTCGATCGATTCGATTGAGCTCACATGAGCTTTTGATCTATTTCGTAGGCTCCTCGAAATTAGTCTCCCAACCCTTTTGTTATTAAACTCTCGCATGTCTTGATTTTTCTTTGACTGTTTGGAAGGGTTTCCACTAGTGGATTTTGTGTTAAGGTTAGGGTCGACAACTTGTTCACACTCAAGAATTTTAACAAGCTTGGAGCTGACATCCTGTTGCTCACACACAGACTGATCAAGCATAACCCTTTCACAAGGGTTTTCACATAAGAAATATGGCCTGTCACTGGAGGAAAAAAAGGGCTTCTCTAGCATAGGTTTATCAACCACAGGAGTCTCTACAGGGTTTATTGTAACAAAGCCATTGCAAGTTACGAAAGCATCCTAATCGTCGCCAAGTAGTTTAAGATGATGGATTAAAAGTAACTTAATTAACCCATGGTGAAATAAGTTGGAATCCAATTTTTGCCTTTTATATCTCTTTGACATTTTATACAAGCTTCTTAATAAGTAAAATGGCATGTTTAATTGGAAACCGATAAAATGCATGAGTAACCTTATGTGATAAATGAAGACAAGGCTGTAGCGGCCTTCACAAGTAACAAATTGTCTTAACACTGCCAATAAACCATGCCATCTATCATTCAATGGAGAGAGTGGCATACCTTTGTCACAACATTGAATTTTTCAGGCGGTGACGAACATACTCCATGGTACATCGTCCAGCTTTGAATTTTTAAACCATTTTTGGCCGGTGAGGGGAAGGCCTGTTGCCTCACTCAGAAGTTCCTCAGTGATTTCCAATTGAATATTGCCCACTTTGGCTCTGCATCCATCGAATGTAAGGGTGAACTCTTGGGCCACTTGTAAGTTATAACCCTAGAATTTCTTGAGAAACACAACCCAACCCTGACTTTTATGGTCTTCACTCGCGTCATCACACAGTAGCAAAGTTTGGGAGCCAATCGGCTCAACTCGGACGACAGGGACCATAAGGGTTTGAACAGACAATCACAAAGGCGACCAGAATTCACTGTGGTTTTAGATGACAGAGGTAGGAGGGATAAGTCTGAATGGATCCCATGAAAAGAAAATAGGCAGAGAGCCTGTGTTATCAAAACAAACATAAGGAGGTCTCGACTATGGGGTTTAAACACTCCTTGTCATGAATGATTTGAGTACATCCCACTGCTTAGACTCTTAACTCGAAATGAGTGGCCTGTCAACTCTTTTTTTGCCAGCCAATGCGACATATAGGACACGATCCCAATGCGTTTAAATCCCATGATATGAAATGGGTACACTTGAATTGCAAAGGCAAGGATATGGATACATTTTCATAAACCAAATGTTAAACAAAAATTCGTATATTTTTAAAAGAGATAAGCATACAATCAAATAACAACTCATCATAGGTGTTTCATTGGTATATGATAAACTCATTTAAAATGAAAAAGATGTAAGCCCATTGACTCCTTTAAACCAAGCCTTAGATAAAATCAAAATGCAAATTGAGTTTCAATTTGCTTGATTCATGCTTATAGTCATGAATCAAGCATGAAAATGAGAAATAAAAATGAAATGAAGAATCAGAACATCCTTTTTACAACCGACTAGTCACCTTCAAGTAACAATATTTACAAGATGAGGCGTAGGCAGCTACATGAATTGTCATTTGTCACTTTAAGAGCACAAAATATGTAGGGTTGCCAACACACTTGTAAGGATTTTTTAATATTTTTAATTAAATTTTGTAATCTCACAATACCTACTAGCATACCCCTTAAACGGGCGAATGAGAATGCCCAAGTAATTTGAGGGAAGTTTTCATATTAATGTTATTAATTTGAACCATGAAGATATTGAAATTAAAATGATCTTATATCTACGTGTGACTAATCCCCATTGAACAATCTCCTTTGTTTTGGTCGGAAATCGTGTATTTCTTGTGCTCAAGTTGTGTGATTTCTTGTCTTGCGAAGAAGCAAGCAAAGTTGGCTTGCTAGAAGGTGTTGATGAATAAAGTGAAAAATGCACCTTTAACATTGTCCTTTAAAATTCTCAAATAAAATCACAAGACTTGTTTCCTTAAAAAGAACTTGGAAAAAAAACAAAGTACATATACCCATCTTACCCACTTATTTATTACCCGTGTTTCTACTTATAATATTAAGTTAGATATACTTTACAACTCATTATAAGTAAGATGTATGAAGTTTTTAATTTTATGAATTAATAAAATTAAAATTGAAATTGATATAATCTTTATAAAGAAAAATAAAATAAGAATGAATTTATTTTAATTTTAGATTTAAAAGTTTACATTTTATATTTTATTTTTAGTTATGAATTAATTTATATAAAAAATTGTTTTCTTGAAAAGTTTGTATTTTCTCTTGTATAAATATAAGATTAAAATAGATGTAATTTTTATTTATATTTATATTTAATAAATATAATTTCAATATTTATAAATAAAAATAAAATAAGTAGGAATTTATTTTAATTTTAGATATAAAAGTTTACATTTTATTTTTAGTTATGAAATAATTTATATAAAAAAATGTTATCTTCAATTGTTTGTATTTTATTGTATAGATATAAAATTAAAATAAATATAATTTTTATTTTTATTTATTTTTATATTTAATAAATATAAATTTTAATATTATATAAAATAAAATATAAATTTGTATTTTTATTTAAATTATTAAATAAAAAATCATTATTATTATTAACATTAAGTTAATTTTTCATAACAAAATTTAAAAATTAATATTTATAATAAAACCACCAAATATCCAATCATTTTTCTTATTTTATTAAGAAAATAAAAGCTTTTTCAAAAAATTCATATATTATATATTTTATTATGAAATTACAAAGCCATAAAAAAAAATTTCAAAAAATTCATATATCATATCTTGAAATTACAAAGCAAAAGCCTAGTAAATGAAATCCAAAAATTACAATGATAAAATTTCACCAATAAAAGAAACTAATGAATAACATATAATAGCATATATTTAAAATACAAAAGCCATAAAAGCTTTTGAAACTTGCTCATTATCTTAAAAAAAAACACTATGTTTGATATCCACCAGCAATTCCATGGTATATATACTTCAACTCCTTTAGACAATGCATTCCTATCTCTGGTGGCTCAGCGTTGATGGCTCAGTGTTGAATTGCTTGAGGGGATCTTGATTTGCCAAAAATAAGGGAAGTGTGTTTAAAAATGAGAAAAAAAATATGAGAAATGCAACCACTATTATTTTTCTATTAGCATAGTAAACTGAGTTTGCAATAAATCTAAAAATAAATGGTTTTATTTTTGTAAACAAAAATATTTTATTACCTCATCATGCCTTCATAACCATACATAGCAGGACAGTGTCTAAGGACCAGCCACCTGTTCCGCCAAACAAATGGAAACCGAGATAGGTAGCTACATGATTTGATGTCTGGACAATTGCAAAAAACCACCACCTCTTCCGCCAGACAAATGGAAACTGGAACAGACAACTGAGAGTGTTTCATCCTGAACATAGAAATGAAAATTCCTACAACGTTTTGACATTTACAGTGCATGAAAACAAAAAGACTGAGCATAAAACAGAAAGATTGAGTATAAAACAGAAAGACTGGGCAAGATTAAGCTATGGAAGAACTCATGAATCCTTTGTTTCCATGAGTGTTGTCGGCTGGTGTAACACACCCAACCCCTAAGTACCCTTATAAGGGTGGGGCATCAAAATTTTGCTTTCCTTAATCGTCTCGATTCCTCCTTTCTAGGTCTCCACCTTCTTCTACTCAAGCGTAGCTTTCTAATGTATGTTATTAGGCTCAAATCCGAGCTATGGATTGCAAATTATGGGTCCATCTCATTCGTACCATCCCAAGTTCCCCGAAGTCCCAGAGATTCCCCAACGTTCCTACATGCACAGTCGAAGTCCATCCATCGTCCAATCCAACAACGAGACTTGATTCTCATTTAACACATAAGCTAAAGGGGAATTCGACATTCGGCGCTAAACACCCCTTTTTCCTTTCTATGCGCATATCCTCTGGAGCCCCGAAATCCTGAACTCCCGAAGGGGCCTGAAATATCACCACGTGGCTACGGCCTTCGGTCCTTTTGGCTTATCTACGACACTATAACCCAATCCTCTAGAGTTTCGAAGTCTTGGAATCCTGAAGGGTCCACCTTTACACGTGGCGATGTATTAAACACAGAGACAAGCACAGGTGGGTCCCAAGTACTCCACCCACCAAATAGACCAAGCAAATATGTGCCAGGGGGGTGACACGTGGCAAGGCAGAGATGACACATGGCCTCGTCTGTGGGTGACACGTGTCACATTCTAATGGGCACATAAGGTCTGTGAAAAGTACAAATCAAGGTGGCACGTGGCACGTCAAACGTGGATCCACGTCACCCTGGGTGACGTCAGCATGCCACGTCACTCCAGACTGATAGCCTTCCGATGCCCTTATATCTCACGGTTGAGATGCATCCACGTAGATCCATCGATCTACGGCCTCCGTTACTTCGTAACTTTGGCATTTGGGGGATCCATTGTGTGACTTCCTCCTTGCTCCCAGAGTGGTCAACGTCGGGCTAACCACGGTCTAGATATAAAGGTCATGAGAGATCCCAAAATGTCCTCAGATCTACGGCTCTTATCACTTTGAGAATTCGGCGTTCGGGTGTTCCGCTTGCTTACCACCCCCTTTCTCCCGTAGTGGTCAACGTCGAAATGACCTTGGCATAGATCCAACGACCAAGGAATATCCTGAAGCATCCTTAGATCTATGGTTCTCATTAATTTGCAGCTCTGACATTCAAGGGTTTTGGCGTTATGACGACTCCGCTCCCTCGAAGTAGGACTTCGCCGAAGTGTTGTACGTGAGTCCCTTCACTAGTTGATCGAAAGGTTAAGAGGGGTTCTCAATGGACTCCCCAGATCCACGGTTCACATTAATTCACAACTCCGACGTTTAGGGAATTTGGTACTATGACACCTCTGTTCTCCCGAAGTAGTCAACGTCGGACTGACCTTGACATAGATCCAATGGCCAGGGGGACTCCCAAATATCCTCGGATCTACAGCTCACGTTACTTTGCGATTGATAAGTGGGTTAGGGTTTAACGGTGGGACAGGTCCATCAGTCACGGTTAGGGAAACCACCAGATGTCGGTCAACCTCGTTGGTAACCGAACCAATAGGTTGCCTTCGACCGGTTTGAGAGTGGTAAGGCCATAACACCCCGAAGCTCTGAACTCCCAAAGTTTTGAAGCTAGAAAATCTTAGCTCCTTTCGGGCTTAGCATAGGGTTCCCAGACCTTGGTCATATGAAATATTGGACAAGCCTCAAGGCTGTACGCTCAACACTTAGCCGAGATTTGGTTAGAATCGTGGACATGAGTCCCCGGTCACAGAGGTGAAGGGTTTGAAGGAGGCGCCCTCTGTCCATAGAGTTCGAACTCAGTGACCTGTGAAGGGTGAGTTAATAGGTCGATATAACCAAGGTGTTCCAGCGAAGTCTGCCTAGACTCTTATATTACGAAATCATTCCTTGGGAAGAATTCCTTAAGGGTTTCTCAACAAATACAGAAATCATAGATTTGTTCTTAACTTCGTTTAAAGACCTGTGTCTAAATAGTTCTCCTGCTGCTAAGCAGAGGTAAACAGGGACCAGGTAAATACATAAGTTTACAGAAGAATAAAAAACATTTCTAATGATTGATCAAACACTGTAAACTTTAACCATAAACATAGTCATTCAACCATTACTTCCATTCCAATACACAGAGTATTAAAATACTTATCAAACACCATAATCGTGAAGTGACTACTGAAAGGGGTGTCTGTTTCCACCCAACCATAGGCACAACCACTCCTGAATGGATTTACCACTGGTCATCCCCTAGCTATACCATGATGCTCTAAGAGAGACTCTTTCTTCTTGCTCAACGACAGTCAGGGACAAAGGTTACTCTCCTCCTCCTACAGGAACTTGGAAAAACGATTTTCTCTCTACCAAGCAAAGGGGTCTACCACGAGTACTTCCATAGTCACTCATTTTCTCTGCAGCCCCGTTTATCAGCTTGGACTGAAAACATCGCCATCAGCTTCTTGCACCTAGAACGAGCTTGTTTTTCAATTCTCTTGAGAACCCTTGAGTTGCACATGCTCTCTTCTCTCCAGGAGATTGGTCTCTCGACTCCTCTTCCTCACAGATATGCCTCTGCGCTTGAAATCCATTCATTTCTTTCCTTCCTTGGCAAGATTGTGTGGGTCTGAATCCCCAGCTCGTGGTCAGGTCTGGAAGCCTTGCAGATGGGTACTCTGCCCCATCTCCTCATTAACTCTTGAGGAGGGCTTCCCAACTACCAGCCTGACTGGTAATTCATTTCTGGGTCAGAGGATTGTTCTGGGTCTGAGCAATTAAATCCACTAAGCTACTGGTTTGGTGGGAGTCATCTCAACCATTTCTAGTTCCCCTCACCATCTCTCACCTAGCATCATGGTCTATCTTGGCTAACCCCCCTTTCAACAGTTATGTAACACTATCTATTTTTAATTAATAACAGAAATACATACATTACCTTTTATAACAAAAGGTTCATCAAATCCAACATTCACACATATTCAGTTTGCCACAGTCTTTTGGCAAGTTATAGTTATATTTACAAGCTGGGGGGAACATGGGTATTACAGTTGGAGTGAATATGAATGGTTGTGCGTAGCTTGGGCACCTTCGTTGGCCTGGCGTTTTTAAAAGAGCATCAAATGACAAGTCGAATCCACTGCTGAGCAAGGTATGTCAGTGGAGCTGCTGATCCAGATTTATGTAGGAACACAATGAAATACAGAAATACACATAAACCCAGAGATGCAGCAAAAATAAGACTTCATTTCATTAATAACAAATGACTAAAAAATGCTTACAGACAGGATGGAAATAAACTAGCTAGGGCGTTGGTAGCTTATCTCTGAGAAGAGAGGTGGCGGCTACTGGCCTCTGAACTACCTTTTACAATGAGGCTCGAAGGCCTATATATTACT